>KN892261.1:7577-21584 GCA_000934455.1 Apostichopus parvimensis
AAAATTCCAGACATGAGATCTCATTTCAAAGCTGTCTATATGTGGCTCAGAATACTCGGGAAGGGCCATTTCCGGCCATCTGGGGGGTTTCCAAAACCCAAAATTTTCTTGTACGCTCCGCGCCAACCGATGGTGGCGCTCCGCTTAGATAGTCCTGCCGGCACTCAATCCACCCTGGGCAGAACCCTGGAAGATTGACTGGGAAAGCAAATCAACAAATTGGAAACCATTGACCTGAAGTCACTGGTTTAAATCCCATTCTAGCCAATATTTTCTTTTCTCTCTTAAAAGACATAAGAACCACTCTGAAGTAGTAACACACCTTTAATAATTAAAGTGAATCCATCATATATACTCTTATCATGCTTTTCTTCTGATTGGGTGTAGCTTTGCAAGATTTTAGCAAAGTCACAGCATGAGAAACAAAGAACAACTTAGATCATTGCCACCAATGTTGTGTAAAATAGGTCATCACAGGTCCTTTAAAACATCATCTCTATTAAAATATCTTCATGCATGTCAATTCACTTACAGTGTTTAATTACACTACTCATACTTCTGGATTTCTGGGTAAAAGTGTGTGTTTAATGTTTTTATGAATGTTTCACGAACATGCTATGTACTATTTTTTTTTTTTAATATTGTATCAAGTCGACCAGTATCTAAAGGCTAAAGCTCCTTCAAAACTCCAGAACATGTCCAAAATGTGATTACTTTTGGCATATATAGGTCCATATTTGTGGTGAGCAGATGATTTGGGAGATGATTTTACTCCTAGTGGTATAAAGACTCACTGCTTTTGTGCTTCTCTCAGATATCCTTTTGCACTGTGCACAACTACATAAAGTCCTACTCTAGTCCTGACTGTTGAAGAGTGAGGTGGGGTGGGGGGATAAGTGACCTACTGCTCTACCTCCACCACCCCCGCCCCACACACACACACACACACAATTTCTCCCTGTTAAGACATATGGTCTGGAATTGTGTTAGTATTATTAAACAGATGATTTATAATTTTACAGAACTTATCAGATGTGTCACATTTATGACCTCATTATTGATCATATTTGATCCTGACCGATATCCTCTACTGAATCTTGCTCCATCTAATTTTGTCTCTTATGTAGCCATCTTCTTGTCAGAGCTCACCAGGAGCAGTTAGAGGAATTACAGCAGCTGTGTGACTCGGGATGGAGTCTCATCAATAGATTACAGCTAGGAGAATGGGTAAGCTCCAACTTACATCTTAAAACTATATTATGTAACATTCTCTAGAATATGCTAGAATTGTCAAAAAAATGGTCCCAAGAGCTTTAACTTTTTTTATTGGGCTTTTATGGGTACTCCCAATGCCCTTATTTTTGTTTCTTTCTTTTTTTGTAATCACAGCAAATTAAGTTAAATACTTAAACCTTTTTCAAAATCTGGGAGATATTTGAAGATTTTGAGTTGCAAGGAGATTTCTATTTGAAAGTTGGTAACAGTGTTTGGATGATAAAATATGAAGCTAATGCAGATGTTGTTTAAAGAAAATACTAGAAATCCTAAGAATTGTTCTAAACAGAATTTCATAATTAATCTCTCTTGCATAATAGTTCATAGCCTATTCTGTTGCTGAATTATAAAATATAGGATCTTGGTTCCTTCATTTGGAAAAGGGCTTTATACAAATTATGTGATAGTCACAGTGGGGCTACACTAGCTACTGTTGTCATGACTACTGTTTTTAGTCATGTTGCCTGTTTACTCTTCAGTTATTATGATATCGTACCACATGATGCTATAGTTTTTAATTTTCCAGTTTTTGTGCAAAAATATGACAAGGGTTTAACAAAAATGAGTCTTACCTGTCTGGACTGTACTATTGCACTTTGCCACTTAGCCTATTAACTGGTAACATTAACTGGTAAGGTATACTGTGCTCCAAGTGACCCTCCTCTATAAATCTGGAAAAGGTGATGGGAGTTGATCCGGAGGAGGGTCAGTGGGGGAAGAGAGGGGAGGGAAGGGGGTGCAGTGCTGAAATGTTACCAATTGATGCGCGATTAGTACTAGGTAGATGGGAAAGTTCAACAGCAGAGTCGAGAAAAGTAAGTATCGGCCCTTGTATGACTGCACCAGGGAGTGTTTTGGGGTATTAGATTCTTAAGGATATTAACCACTGACCCATCTCACAGATGGAGAAAAGTATCATGTTTAGTGTATTTTTTTTTCTTTCTTAGGATGTATGCAAGTACCTCACAGATAGCAATGACTTAATAGAGAGTCAGCAGAGATGTATAACAACGTTTAAAGATCAGCTTGGCATCTATACCCACTGCTCTACACCAGATGGTCCACTGAATAGAGAAGGACCTGGAATAAGTTGAGGGGGATATTACACCCACTGCTTGACACCAGATAGTCCACTGAATAGAGAAGGGCCTGGAATTAGTTGAAGGGGATGTTACACCCACTGCTCGACACCAGATAGTCCACTGAATAGAGAAGGGCCTGGAATAAGTTGAGGGGGATATTACACCCACTGCTTGACACCAGATAGTCCACTGAATAGAGAAGGGCCTGAAATTAGTTGAAGGGGATATTACACCCACTGCTCGACACCAGATAGACCACTGAATAGAGAAGGGCCTGGAATCAGCTGAAGGGGATATAACACCCACTGCTCGACACCAGATAGTCCACTGAATAGAGAAGGGCCTGGAATTAGTTGAAGGGGATATTACACCCACTGCTCGACACCAGATAGTCCACTGAATAGAGAAGGGCCTGGAATTAGTTGAAGGGGATATTACACCCACTGCTGGACACCAGATAGGCCACTGAATAGAGAAGGGCCTGAAATTAGTTGAAGGGGATATTACACCCACTGCTATATGCCAGACAGACTGCTGAACAGAGAAGGGCCTGGAATTAGTTGAAGGGGATATTACACCCACTGCTATATGCCAGACAGACTGCTGAACAGAGAAGGGCCTGGAATTAGTTGAAGGGGATATTACACCCACTGCTCGACACCAGATAGACCACTGAACAGAGAAGGGCCTGGAATTAGTTGAAGGGGATATTACACCCACAGCTATATGCCAGACAGACTGCTGAACAGAGAAGGGCCTGGAATTAATTGAAGGGGATATTACACCCACAGCTATATGCCAGACAGACTGCTGAACAGAGAAGGGCCTGGAATTAATTGAAGGGGATATTACACCCACAGCTATATGCCAGACAGACTGCTGAAGACATAGGGGCCTGGAATCAGCTAAAAGGGTGATAACACACTTTTCTACACCAGACAGACTGCTACACATGGAGGAGCCTGGTATTCAGCTGACATACTGATGTACTCCATATGGACTCTGAACATGGGATGGCCTGGTATCTAGTAAAAGTGATCTGCACCCACTGCTCTACACTATTACAGACCCCTGTACGTGGAGGAGCATGTAAATTAGCTGAGGTGATGCATATTAATTAGTACACCCCATATGGACCACTGACCTTGGTTGGATATATACCTGGTATCAACTTTAAAGTGATATTGTACCAATTGCTCTTCACCAGATGGGAATGTAAATCCTTTGCTCTACAAGAGAGAGGGCTGCATTGTTTAATATGTTGGAACACGTTCCCTACATATCAACACTCAATGCAACTTAATCTAACTAATAATATTTGTTTTTTATTCTCCTTTTAAGTTGCAAGATATTACAGTTTTAATCAAGAAACTTTGTGTCCCATGAAAACTTAATGTAGTGCACCCTATTTTACTCAACTCTCTGAACCTTTGGTCTAGCTTAAATCGTTCTTGTTCGTAATATAACAGATGACACCTTGAGGTATGCGATCTTTTCTTATACAGTCTAAACCTTGTACCACAAGTTCCATGCAGCAAAGTGCAGCTTTTTGAAACTGAAAGTTTAATTTGTTAAATATATCTTTCTCATTCCATTTTATTGTAAGACACCTCACTTAGGCACTTTGAGCAAATCACCATTCCAAGTAATCACCAAAGACTATTAAAACATTATTTTACTTATCTTAGTATTTACTTCCAGGTTTTAATCTATTTACACTTATGTTAATAATCACATGAGAATGTGACAAATCTATAAAGCTCAAAATCGGACTTGTTTTAAATTAGTACCTCCAACTGTATTTTTTATAGAAAAATTCAACAGTATGTCTAAGATTCATCAATAAAATTTAATTACAGACCAAACTACCTAGATTTAGGACAAATTGACATTGTGCCATAACTTGTTTGAAAACATTTTGTTTTCAAGTATCTGATAGCATTTTCAGTGTAATATTTTGTTTTTAAGTAGCTGATAGTGTTTTCAGAGTAAATGCTTCGTTTTCAAGCATCTGATAGTGTTGTCAGTGTAATGTTTTGTTTTCAAGCATCAGATAGTGTTTTCAAGCATCTGATAGTGTTTTCAAGCGTCTGATAGTGTTTTCAGTGTAATTTTTGGTTTTTCAGGCAGCTGATAGTGTTTTCAGTATAATGTTTCTATGCCATCAGATATAGCAACGTTGTTGTTTATAGGATGGTCCCGATGTCATAGACAAGACATTTATAACTCTTGTCAAGATGTAATGTTACGAACTAAATACAATTCAACAAATAATCGCTTTGAAGTTATTTTCAGTTAATCGTCCCATCGCTGCAATTTTCCGATTTCTGTGAAAATGTTGTATAAGCATAACTTACGTGCTCTTGTTTTGGACATGTTGTCAATTTTGATGTATCAGACAAGTTTTGTAAAGATGTGTTTTGCTGAAAGTTGGCAAGTCGCCAACAGTTTGCAAATTTTATTTGCAGTGTTGTGCTGTTGTAACACAGTAATTATACATTTAGCATGTCCCTTCTGGGTCAGCGTACGTTGGTACCATTAACGATATTTAATAGCATACGAAAGTCTGCTACCTTTCAAGACAAAATATATATCAAAACAGTATTCCGAAGCACTTCCATAGCACCTATGTCATTGTTTCTATATGTGCTTTATTGTCCTACTAGGCGGCTTCATATGTTCTTGGATGAAGTTCGGTTGGTTTAAGCAAGGCTTTACAATTGGCAGACGGGCCAAATCTTAGCCTGCGAAAGATTTTATTCTGGCCCATGAAAGAAACAGCATCCCATAATCTTGCACAAATTGAATATGTGGACCTTGAAGGTCTTATCCTTGAGAACCCACCAGTGTATTCTCTCTGGCCATTTGCTCCAACCAACATGTTTCCATGGCCCCCACAGAAAAAATATTAATTAGAGAATTACTGGTGTAAAGATTATCTCAGGATTAAAAGAACCAACACAACACAAAAGTTTGAATTTATTGAAATTGTATTAAAACTTTTCACTTGAAATGATTTAGAATGAGCTTCCAAAAATTCATAAGAATTCTTTTACAGTTCCTCAATTTTAAAACTTTTGTATCATAATTACTTTAAAAGGAGAGAAAAGTATTCTTCTTTAAATAGTATTTCTCTGTTTGCAAATATACAAAAAATAATAGATTTTTACTTGTATAACATAAAGTAATTTTTTTTGTAACTGAGTTGGCTCTCACCAATGACCAAGCTGTATTTCAAACCGTTTATTCTTATAATATAGTATTGCAATCCTTTTTTAAATGTGAATTCTGCCAAAAGACTCAAAAACCTTCTTCAAATGCTTTTGTCTTCTTCATTTTCATTGTTTTTTTCTTTTGTTCTTTTCTCTTTTGTTTCCTGTTTTTTGTCTGTGTTCATTGTGTGTTCCTTCAGATAATAAAATGACAAAGATATAAAATGTGGTGCAGCGGCAAGTTAAAAAACAATGAGAATTCAAACAACAGGATGTTTACAAAGTTTGAGATCAAAACAATCTTTCTTGGTAATTACTTTCAACAGTTCAGAAGTACATGAAGGTTATGTACTCACTAAGGAATAATCATTAAGTAGAATAAAACAAATTGCCAATAAACGATGATAAGGCTCTGTGGACAGATGTCCTAATTACTAACATATTCAAAACGACTAATGAGAATGTCGATAGCGGTATAAAACAGGCTTTCTATGAGATGCTGTCACCTTGATGCATCCGAAACATTGATGCTATAAATCTGACTTTATGACCAATTGTTATAAAAAATGAAACCATTTTACTGCCAACCTCTAGATGATTAATCTGTCCCTGAGACAGAGACAGGAGTTTAAATCTTCAGAAAACTGTTGGGGTAAGGGGGGGGGGGGAGGGAGGGTCACATATATGAAACAGACTGTGTTAATATAACAGCGATACCTCTAGCTTGGGAATGACGGACAGATTCTTTTGCACAATTTGCCGGGGTTGAGCCAGCTGTACCCGATTGTTTACGACATGTGTGTACCACTACACAGCATGAGAAGAGTAAAGTGCCTTAACCAAAACCTTTTGAAGGTCTGAAGTCACATTACTCCTACTTTTTAACAGTTTCACAGACACTATAAATTCTCTTATTGAACTTCTGACAACATCGACAAGTTTGAACTTTTAGTCTAGTGAACAACAACAACCACCATATTTTGAGTGTAATTTGAACACAAATATGCAGATTAAAAGGGCACGTTTTTTTTTGATAGGGTGACAAAACTTTACATGTGCCAAATATAAAATACTTTGTACCTAAACCATAGTTGGGTTTGCATGAAAGTGGACTCTCCTTTTCAGGACCGATTTCTATCGCTGCCCCACAAGGCCAAGTTGCTCCTTGCTAGACTACTGGATAGGGTGTCATGGTGTCCCCACAAGGCCAAGTTGCTCCTTGCTAGACTACTAGATAGTGTGTCCCCACAAGGCCAAGTTGCTCCTTGCTAGACTACTAGATAGTGTGTCCCCACAAGGCCAAAGTTGCTCCTTGCTAAACTACTCACTGGCGGAGCGTCCATACAGTCAGGGGGGGCGAATGCCCCCCCTGACGGACTCAAATGGGCTGGTGGCGCCCTTTTCAGCTTTTTACTTATTCGCGATTATAGACTTTTTTATTGCACTCTAATCTACCTGTTGACATTTGTCACATTTTCTTGCTGTAATTTTCTGACAAAATGCTCTAACGGTTATTCATTCTTCGTTTATCTGCAAATTAGCCAGGCCCGGAAAGGGTCATTTCCGGCGATCTATAGGGAGTATCTTTACTCAAAAAAATTCTGTACGCTCCGCGCCAACCTGTGGTGGCGACAGGTGGCGCTCCGCTTAGATAGTGTCGAAAGCGCCCCTACAGACCATTCTCGCCCCCCCTGACCAATACCCCTAGCTCCGCCACTGAAACTACTGGATAGGGTGTCCCCACAAGGCCAAGTTGCTCCTTGCTAGACAACTGGATAGAGTGTCATGGTGTGGATCGACGATGAACAATGGAATTCCGATAAAGAACCTTGTATTCATTAACAGTGCTGTGCGATGAACTGATATTCTACCAGGGTGACTCAAGATGACTAACGACTCCTGTTTCGCCAATCAACAAAGTCGTTGACAATCCTCAAAATCTGCATAACTCGGATTAACTCTAGCAGCAAATTACCTCTTCCAGTACTGTAAGATATAAAAAAATGACAATTAAGTATAACAATTTTCCATGTTGACTTGCAGTTACTACAGGTTTAACCATTTCAATACAATATTACAACTTTCACATATTGCTATTAAAGAAGAGGATTTTTCTCCTTTGTCTTTGCTTTAACCAATCCAAAGAAAATATTTTAGGTGTAAACCCTGAACTGATCCAGTCTGAAGGACCGAACTGACCTGGTCTTGAAAACAACCCCCCCCCCCAGGATGCTAGGTCTCATTCCATCTGTGTCATTTCAATTACAGACCTCGACCATTATGCCATACTATTTTATAAAAGGTCAGCTGCCCCAACCTGAGATCTATCAACCATCCCTGTTTTCAGTGAGGATATTGAAGAGGTGATAGATCATAGATTCTTGTATTAGCATACAAGAGTGTGAAGAGATTGAAGAAGTCGTCTTAACGTTACAGCAGTATTTATAAGTCCTGTACAGGCTCGACAGAAAACGAAAAGAATACGTTTTTTTGTGAAAATTTGAAAATATTCACAACATATGTGATATGATTACTACAGGCATCATTAACAGTTATACTGACAGTGTCTAACCAGTCAATAATTTACAAGGTATCACCAACTGAAAAGATGCATTTTCTGTATACAGGACCATCTGTCTTTTTCAACATTTTATACTATTCAATCAAACATAATCCTCTGACGCTACTACCCAAAATTTAAACCGTGTCACGATTTTCAGTCTAAAAGAGAAATTATTTGTTTATACTGACCATTGCAAGTTTATGGACTTGTTCCACCCAAGCAGCAAACATAGCCCCAGCGCTAACATCAATAAGATTCTTCATATATTGAACTGCCTCCTCATCAGTCAAATCTAATCGGAATTTATCCTGTAGCTGTGGAGAGAAAGAAGTAGGCAGTATGCAAAAAATTATACATCACCATTCTGTAGCTAGGAAGACAAAGAAAGTTCGGCATAATAATTAAACTAGGTTTGCTAGATTCATTATAATATCAACTTGAGACTTCTCTCCGACATGACAGTGAAATGGCCGATTATACGGCAACAGGTTGGGTGGGAGGGTGAGAAACATCCATCCTCCCCCACCCCCCCTCCTCTCCTCTGACAGAAAGAGTAGTGGCAGCACTACCAACAAAATTTCTCATTTCTTAACGCTTCATGATTTGCCTTTTGAGCTTATTGCCTTTTATTTTAACTTTTGCCAATTATTTACCTTTTCAGACTTTTCCTGCTTGAGTAAACAGTTTTTTTTTGGGGGGGGGAGGGAGAGGGGTTTCTTTTTCCCTTTTTCTATTTTTGTTTCCACCATTTTTCCAGTTTATTTCTTATTACATTTTTGGGAGTAACAGTGATTTGGGATAAACATTAACAAACAAAGATGAAGTTTCAGTTTCTTCAAGTCTGCTAAATAAAAACATGAAAGCTTTAACATAAAACCAGCTTAACATTATAACTACAATCTTGGGAGAAATCTCAAAAGACTAACATAAAGACCAAAGACATTGAATTATTTACCTTCTTGACTGTTTTATCGGGTTCCAAGGCAATATCTGGAACATTGGCATCGACCATAAGGGTAAACAGATTCAGAATAAGGTTTGCATGCCTGAAATATGAAACCAAAAAAATATTTAAAAAATAGACAGATCACCTTTTGATGATAACTTCTAGTGAATATCAATTGAGACTGAGTGTGTGATGATCCTTGGTTACCTGGTACTGTGCCTTCTACCCACTGTGTGGGTACATACAGTGTGTGGGTAAATACTGTGTGGGTAAATACAGACCTGTTTCTATGACTTTCACACAAACTTTCTTGAGAGTAGAAAGGATGACTCCCTCCCTCTCTCCTCCCCTATACACATCTACAAATACCCCACACATCCCCCCAAATACCCCCCCCCACCCACCAACCATTAAAGGTCACACCAGGCTGTTTGTTATCTGCCTATGGATTGGAAGATGCATACAGGGTGGTGGACAATTGGCTAAGGCGTCGGACTCGTGATCCAACGATCCAAGGATTGCTGGTTCGATTCCTGCCTAGTTCATTACGTTGTGTCCTTAGACAAGATGCTTTATCTTAATTGCCTCTCCCCACCCAGGGGTTAAATGGGTACCTGTGAGGTAACTTGTCATTGGGCGCAGTATATAACTGCAGCCGCCTGGAGGGATTGTCTCTGGGACAGGTTATCATTGACCAGGGGTAACATATCATCTGTAAAGCACTCTGAGACCTATTGCTGTATATAAAGCGCTATATAAAAATCGAAAATGGAATATAAATACCCCGCATCGACTGATATCGCTGACTCTGTGATGGGGTTTACACTCACCTTCTGAGATGCAGAAACGATGTGTAACAGAGGGTAATGAAGTCTTGGTACTGTTCGCTGTTGACCCCTCCCATCCCTTCCAACATCTCCTTGCTCAGCTTCATCGGAGGTGGGAAGGGTTTGGGGTCACGACCCAGGATGTAACCAAAGTCGACATGGAAGAGGTTGCCTTTGGTGGTGAGGAGTAGATTATCCAAGTGACGGTCTCCCACCCCTAACAGATAGGTGATCACACAGTATCCAGCATTGCTTTTAATGTACGTATCCATCACCTCTGGCGATATGTTGTAAGGGGCGTTCTCCTTTGGAGCATGTTTTCGGAAAAAGTTCTGGAAGACGAGGAGAGCGGATTCTTACTCATCGATGTATACAGAATATGACTAAATACTATTTCCATTATGTAAAATTCATTGCATATAAATCTTATTTTCCTATTCAATTTTATTTTCTGTTTATACAACTGATATGATAGTGATGGGGTAGGACAGCTCTCAGATAATGTGGATCAAGGATGAAGTTTGAATAATTCCACAATATCTTTGGTATCTTAAATATCTGTTGTATATGTTGTTCCATTTTTATGTCGTTCCTGGTTAAGTAAAGGGTTGCTTTTTCTAAGAAGCTTTTTCTTCAGAAAGCATTTTCTTGAGTAACACTTGTTTTGGATAATCATAAAAACTTGAACAAATTTTCAGATCGTTCTTAGTCTGGTGCAGAAAACAGAATTTTTATTGTGACCAAGTTGTTTTTAACAAAATTCTCAACAACAATCAATCAATAGCACACAAAACTCAGATATTTCAAAGACTATTTCATACCTGTATACTGCCCTCGCTGGATAGTACATCGGCCACCGCCGTAGATTCTACAAATTGCACAAAGCCAGTCTTGCTGCTGGTAGCGAGGACGTTATACGGTGTCAGCTTCAAGTCTAGATTCTCCTGCTGTAGAAGCTGTGGATGAGAAATGTAGAAGATGGAATTTAAAGATATCACGCTGCAATCATTTTTGACCGGTGCTGTGGCCGAGTGGATAAAGGCGGTGGCATTTTGAAGCAATGAGGCTTAGCAATCGTTCGATACCCGGCCGTAAGTAAGGTGGGTTTTTCATCCAAGAGCAATCTACGGTTTTCCCATCTGAAATGACTTTCTAAATTGAAAAGATTCCAAATTTGAGTGAAAATGTTGAATTGGAAGCCACCATTAGCCCTTGCGGGTTTCTCCGATAATTGTGGTCGCTTTTAAGCGTCGTAAAAATAACTGTTGATTATTCTATTATTATTATTAATCACAAATTTCCAATGGCATGACAGGATTGTCAGGCATCATTCACAAGCTGTTACAAAAAACAAAACAATAATATGCCTTCTCCTTTAATTGAGTCTGTTGGTTTCTTTAAGAACGAAGAAAATCATGTAAATTTGTTTGTTGTTGTTGCTTGCAGTCCAAACAGATATACAGTTTACTCACAAACTGCAAAGTTAAAGAAAAGTGTCTTTGATATTTGAAATATTTTGCAAAGTTGCTATCATACAGAGAGTGCTTCCATTTCATCCAGTCATCATTGTTTTGTTTTTGTTGTTTTTGTTTTAGCATGATTCAAACTCTCATATCTGCTTTAATGAATTACATATACAGGGATGTGCTCAGGAATATTTGAGTGCCGGGCAGAATGTGCGGTAGTGTGATCCACACCCTGGGAGAGGGATCTCATGGGTGGGGTACCCCCTCCCCACTGGACAAATTTTGCACATGAAGTGTGCTTTGGTGGTGCTATTTTTCCTATTCTGTGCCATGTATTCTCCCAGATTTTGGTTATGGTAAAATTTGTTAAATTATCATCAAAAAAGTGCCACGCGGAAATGTTTAAAATACTGTTGTGCTGGGCGGCATTTTTGTGGGCGCAGCCGCCTGGTGCCGCCCAGTGTAAGCACATCCCTGCATAAATTTGTTCCTGTCTTACCATGATACAGTTCTGATTCTGTCATAACTACACATTTTTTCTCTCCTTTCAAAGATCAAAGTTTGAATTTATTGTATGAGACATTCTCTATTCTTCCAAATCGCCGATAAATATTGATTACTTTTTCTATCATAATCAGAATGTTTTCCAAACTATAAAAACTAGTCTCCTGATTCATCTGTTTCTGTCTACCGGAGTTGGTTTGTGTGCTTTTTTAAGGTCATTTCTCTCTTTTAAAGTCACTTAAGACCTTTCCTCTCATCCAAGAGATTTACCTTATCCATGAGAGAGATCATCTGTAGGATTAGCTGATCCTGTCTGAGATCATCTCCAGTCTTAGCAATGACGATATAGTCCTTGTTCTCCACCGTCCTGAAGTACAGTTTACATGGCAACAGGGCACTTTTGAAGATGGAGGCTTTCTCTGCTATCAGACCAGTGATTCTAATCTCTGGTTGAATTGGAAGTGGAATGGGGTCAAAGTTCGATAACATCTGTTTGGAAAATTCGGTGCTCGCCAGCAAAGCTTGTAGTCTCTCGATCTATGAATAAGAAATAACCAGAAGGAACTCATAGAGTAGGATGGCCCACTGAATCATGTTGGCTACCAATAATGTCAACATTAATGGACGACAAATGAAAATAGAAATATCAAATTATCTAGGCACACTACTCCACCTCCAACTTGCATGTCAACAGTGCTGCATTTCAACCCTCTGGTCACAAGAATTATGCTTGCCACCCCCCCTCCCCCCCCCCTCACACACATAGCTGTGTTTTACTTTCAGACCGAGGCCCCCATTGTTCTTTTCATTGTTCAAATCCTTCATACTCTAACCTTAATTATACCCCTTAACAATAGAATTCTTACGAGGACGTGATGATTCTTTAGAAATCACAACCAAGGACCCTGGAATTCTTTTGTTCAAGTCCACAGTCAGAAAACGAAGCAAATGCACAAACACATACACACACGTAATCAAGTTTTGCAGCACAATCAAAAAAATGATAAAGTTGGTATGTCTTGCTTGGAGGTGTTCACATATGACCATTCACCTTGGAGACCCTTCAGCACCATGCCCCATCTGTCCATGGCTAATCCGAAATTGGATGTAACTGTCAAACTGTCTAGTGATGTAATGAGAGCCGTGACGAGAGATGCTGTATTTTCATACCAACCTTTTTCTTTCTGTTTCCGCTCTCCTTTGCGACGCTTCTCATCACCTCTAGAAGTTTATTGATTAACACGTTCTGTCTCTTCAACAGTCCATGCTTACGGAAATAATCTGCTGCTCCCTGTTAAACAAAATTAGAAGGGGGGATTCTTAAAGTACTATATATACATATGAATATATCCAATTCTATAGATTAACAAATATTAATGACATCACAATATACTAACTTTATATGTACATAAATACTAACATCCGAATACAGATCGATATTAAAAAAAAAATATGAAATATGGAGACAAAGTAATCAAGTGTGTGAAAGCTACTATGACATATTTGAAGAAACTTAAATGCAATGTTCTTTTTTTACTAATTACATTACATTATGTCATGTGGAGATGTTGCAAGCAGGAGACAATATTAGGGATGCCATGATTGGAAAAGGAAAGCACCATCACTTTCTCAGCTATATATAGTTATGGAAATGAAGAAACCCTAGCAAAGTTTACTTTTTTATCTGCTGAGGTGAGGATGTGAGGGGGAAGGGAAAGGGGTAAGGGGAAGGGACAGGGGGCTTAAATTGTTTTGAGCCCTTCAAAAATCTGGAAAGGTAACCAGATTTAGATTACAAACATACCTTGAGTAAGTGCTGTCCAAATCTCTGCATCACTGTATTGTACATTTCTTTAATCTGGGAATCTTTGGATATAGAACTCTGGTCATCCTTCTCAACCATTAAGTACCAATAGAAGTAATTGGCTAAGGTGTAATTCTTACAGGCTCTCTGGATCAGGAAGGTGGCTAAATCACACTGAAGAATTAGAAGGGGAAAATATATCAGGGAATAGGTTAGGATGTATACAGCAGGTACATAACAGAATGGTGGCTAAATCACACTGAAGAATTGGAAGGGGAAAATATATATAAGGGAATAGGTTAGGATGTACACAACAGATTCATAACAG
>KN892263.1:7174-23044 GCA_000934455.1 Apostichopus parvimensis
TAGGCAACAGCTATAGTATGCCAGGTACGCAATGAATGTTTCTGCTGACATTCAGATTTTCCTATGGTACTCCATGGTGTACTGAATACACTAAGCTAGTTGAGCTAAACTGAAGCAGTGCGAACTCATCGACGTTTGTTCTTTCATTCCTTTTGTCCGTACAAACCTACACCGGACAGGTAAACACAACATATGATACTGTAATCATCTCTTCTTCACTCTAATTTAGTGATATTTTGTGATTATAGTTTAACTGGCTTATGCCTAGTCGTTACTTAGTCAAGTCAAGGCCTCATGTAGGCCTAGCCTAGGCTACACCCTAACTTACTTTACCAACGATAGACTCTGTTACTCTAGTCTAACCGAGTCTAACGTTAGACGTCTGGCCTAGCACTACCGTACCCAAGGGCCACTCAGTAACTCTTAAGTCTATGGAGGCCAGGGGTTAGGCCGATTCAGTGATATGCAAGATAAGTCCCAATTGCCATATTTGCGGGTGGACAGCTAGGCCCGGTCATACTAATTAGCGTCAACAGGCCCATTTCACGACAACTCAAGACAACTCAAGACAACAAGTTTAAAATACCATCAAATACAATGGTTGTAATCAAAGTGTATCTGGAAACACATTTAAAACTGACTGAAACCATCATGCATACATATTTTTCACGGGAAAAAATGTATTTTTCGTAATAATAGTCAACTTTTTCCGTCCGTAGAATTGGACCGAACCATTATGATATGGGTGGGTTTGTGTTAGGGTTTGGGAACTACCTTTGTGTACAGTGTCGGTGAGGTAGGTTGACGTAGTAAGAAAGTGCCACCAAAGTAGTATGATGAATGAACTCCAAATCAATGAAATCATTGAATGTTTTTAAAATAATGGATATTTCAAATTGTTTTTCCATTGAAATTTACATATGTTTTTATTAATTTTTACAGAGTCTTGCTAACTATCATTTTGCCTGGTTTTATTATTCTCTCCGTGTATTTTATTCTGTAATGGTGCGGTCCAATGTCATTGCGCAAGAGCAATAGCATCATGTCGTCCAATTCTACGGACGGAGAAAGTTGACGATTTTTACGACAAAAACATTTTTTCCCGTAAAAATATGTATGCACGATGGTTCCAGTCAGTTTTAAACGTTTTTCCAGATACACTCTGATTACAACCATTGTATTTGATGGTATTTTAAACTTGTTGTCTTGAGTTGTCCTGAGTTGTCGTGAAATATGCCTGTTGACGCTAATTAGTACGACCCGCTAGGCCTAGGCTAGGGCCAATGCCAAGTTCCAATGTTATGCTCCTGCAAACCATCTAAAGTACCCTTTTCACAATTAATATTGTTAGCCTAAGTTAACACACTAGCCTAAGCCTGATTTTGCCATCATGACATAAGCTATGCACAGTCTAACATAGTTAGACCAAACCTGACTTGAGGCCTCGTTGGACTTGGAGCTTTGGCTGAGCAATTGCACTGTTGCAGTACACGGTCCCGCAACTCTCACACTCACAGTGTTACACACACACAGGGCTTATTGAGAATGATAATACTTTGCTTACTGTAGGGACTTCTGCTCCTAATCTGTGAGACTCAAGAGTTGAGGCAGCATATTCTGCAATTAAGCAGCTTTGGCAAACTTTAAGTTTAACCTATAGGAAAAGTTTAGGGTAAATGGCCCTAGCCTAAAATTGGTTTTTGCAACTTAAGATTAAGAAGCATCAAATTTCATTGAATATGCCTAACATTTTGGTCTAGTACAGCATTAAATAAATTGGTAGCTCGGTAGATCTAAGTTAGATAAGACCTAGGTTTTGTTAATTTTATGAAAGTAAACATCAGCAAAACAGCATTGGAAATGCTTAGATTGTTGGATGGAAGGAAATTCAGTGCATTTTCTGATTTAATCCTGAATCACTGCGTCATCTTGCCTGCACTAAAATAATGAGCATATTTATACAGACCTTGTGATCGTAGATCAAGACAAATACTTAAAGGCATTGAAGACTCGCCCCAAACCGCGCGCCGCGCTCTGAAAAAGTTAACTTTCCGTTGATTGCAAATGACGTTTTCTTCTTGTCGCTACAAAATGCAGACAGTAATGAAACGTGATACCTTGTCATCTTTTAGCTAGACCTGAGATGTCCACGCTGCTATGTAAACTGTGTTGTGGGTATTGACCGTAGCTGTTTGTATTGACTACACTTTTGTCTCATTACCGAAGCTAGCAAGCTGTGTGTGTATTTTCTGGGATTGATGGTGGTGTCTAACACTTCTCTTACACCTCATTCGAAACTAGGTCAGATTACCAGCATGAAACGTTTCTTTGAGCGCAAGTCTTCACACCCATTAAAGTTACCCAGAAAACCCTGAAAAGTAGAACTTATAACTTGAAGTATATGAACTGTTCAATGGCAATGTGATTGTACAGTACAATCTGCCTAGCTTTGAAATATTTTGTTGTGAGACTTAAATATTTCCACATATGCAGAAGATCCTGCTAGGATCAAAACATCAGGCCAAATCACTTTAACACACACATATGCACTTTTATGAATACTGTACCATCCAGGGTTGTAGGCAAGGTAAGTGGGGGGGGGGGTGGAGGGGGTTAACACTGGCTGGGCTTCTCTGATGTAATGCCCATCATAGAGCTCAACCTCTAACCGTCGGCTCAGTCCTCACTTCTCTCGAAAATACCAAAGTCCACTCAATTTTATGAATCTTACGTTGCTTGACAAACATGCAAAGCACAAAACATGTTTTCTCAACTCTAAAATTTCATTGTGGATTCACTTCATACTTGGTATGTGGATCCGTCGTATTGAGTTCAAGAATCCTATTGTTTTCTCTGAAGTTCAATGGTCATTTGGTGTCATCAGAGGTCAAAGTCTGAAAACTTTGTAAACATGATAACTCAAAAGAACATCTTTGTTGAACTATATACGTGGTATGCATATCCAGCTTGGCGAATATAAGACCCAAAATTGGTGGCGGTCAAGGGTCATTTGCGGTCAACAGTTAAGTCAAAGTCTGAAGATCCTTTAAACAGGATAACTCAAGAAGTACATCTTTCTTGAACTTCATACCTTTTAAACTTATAAACATGATGAAAGCTATGTACAATTCAATTTCTCCAATACTATGATTTTTATTTTGGTGAACATATTTTAGTCAAGTTCAGTTTAGTTTTGTGTTCGAAGGGGCAGTATAGGTCGTCAATGAACGTAAGGTCATCCAGGAAATGATATCTGCTTCAAAGAATTGATAGTCTTGCTTTAAAAACACACTGAGTGGACCCTTATCAGTTTTCACCCTCTGAGCTTCAAGGAGTCAACAGGGAATGCTCGAATGGCCTCAAAGTTGGCCATTTTCACTGTGATTTATACTAGATGACTTTTGCTCTAGATAGCAGTAAGTTGTGGAAATATTTCAGTGTATAAACAATGTTATGTAGAGCTTTGTTCATTAATAACAATTAACAAAGTGATGGTTGGTGGCAGAGCTGGTTTGCTAACTCAAAATGTCCTTTTATTCATAAATCTGTGTGTCTATATTTCACATGGAAAGACTCTTTTTACTGGATATAGAAACAGTTTGGAATTGAAATTCTGTACGGTACAATCCTTACCATTGAATTAAATGGTTGACGTGCCCACAAGGGAGTGCTACAAATAAGAGCTGGAAATCTCTGATCTTTACTAGTTCTTACTTGATTCTTGGACAAATTGAACTCACTTGCTCTACATTGGTCAGATAGTTATTTGGAATTTTGGTTTTCTGGCTTTCTGGTTTGAAGTTGGGCCATTAGAACATATTTGCTAATTTTTGTTTCGCTGCTAACTTACAAAAATTGACCATTCATAGTCTTAACTAGGCCTCAAAAAGCTTAATTTAATTGAGTTGGTTATGCGTACTTAAGGTTCTAAGCAAAGCCTTAAATCCGCGGTAGGTGGATAGATTTTGCGAAAAGAAACCAGTACGACTATTGTATTACAGTACAGTACAGTAGGCTAGGCTCCAAGTTTAAACTTAGGCCCGGGCCTGAAATGTATTGTCCTGTAATTTAATAATTTCCAATATGGTTGGAGAATCCTGATAAATTTAGGTTTAATTTGAACGTGATATACACTGTAGGCTATATAATTGAGCTATTCATTTAATCTAGTATTTAAGCCTCCATGTACACACAGTACAGATTGTTCTAAACATGTGTAATGAACAGTTAACATTTTTTAATGGAACCCCAAAGAATTCTACTGGTATCCAGGTGTGCTGTGCCTTAAGCCATTACCGTCGCTAAAGTCATAAATTTTTGAGATAATGACTTGAGTTGCTAAGTGCAATTCTGGGAATAAGTATTTACATCACAATTTTTGCAGGTTTAAATCTGTGATAGCAAATGATACAGGATTACAAGTAATTCCCTGTAACGTTATAGACGACACAATCAACTGCAATGGGTGTTATTCAGCTATGATGTTCGGCATCTCCTTAGCATTGTGCACCTTCCGTCAGTGATCCTCAGTGAGTCTTTTAAATGAGCCTACCCTGGATCTTGGTTAGAAGAGTCTACCATCCTCGCTGACAAGATGATACATGTAAAAGTCTGAAATAAAGTTACATGATCTAAAAATAACAAACTTTAGGGTTGTTTGCTCATATTGCACACATGTTAAGAAGGAAAGTTACAATCTCCAATGTGTTCTGGCAGTTATGTTGTCTAATATAAATTTGGTACTATTTTATCAATTCTACTTCAGGATTCTGTACATTTGTGTTTTTCTAATCTGAATAAAAATAAAATAAAACTGTTAGCAAACTGCTTATCCACTAGAGAGCCTGTGTAAGAGAATGTGTAAAAGTAAGTTGGCCTGACGTTTCGATCCTAGCAGGATCTTCTTCAAAGGCTAAAAAAAGGTCTTTGAAGGAGATCCTGTTATGATCGAAATGTCAGGCCAACTTACTTTTACACTTTTTCTGATCTGGTTACAGTGCAACCACGTCTAATATTGTGATAAAAACCACTCGTGCGTACGATTACAGTTTAACCATGCAGCTAGCTATTGATGGCCTACCTGTAGAATACATGTGTAAATCAATGCATATTTGCTCTTTGAAGCGAGACAAATTTGGTAAATGGGGGAAACACCAAACTACAAAAGGCTGGCTAAAAATAGTAGCAAACCTGACTGTTAGACACCATCTTTATGATAGGTTGAATGAACAAAGGGTGGGCACAACACTTAAAAAGAACTTCGCGCGGTCGTAAATAAGTAGATTTAGATCAGGACAGTACTCAGGGCTATAATGCAAACAAAGGACTTCTGGCTATATAGATATCAGAAGAGACAATCGCTATTTTATCTGCAATTGGTGACGACAATATATTTATTTGAGGGTAGTTTTGTACCATTATATGGTTTACAGTACACTGTAATACAGTAGATGGTACTGCAGTAAGTAATACAAAAGCTGTAGTTATTTTCTGACTTGTCCAGGACTGTCAAATTGTGCCTCTTCTGGAGGACTCTAATTTTATAATTATTATTTCCTTTTGTTTCGTTTATTTATTGACTGATTGAACCATTAAAGAAACACCTTAGATTAGAGGATCCTCTGGTGACAAACAATGTGAAACTAAGAAATTGAAGAGGAAAATATTCCCAAAACTGCTAGTTGGAAAACCCTCTCTCACTCTCAATATCTCTTCCCTAACTCAGAGATACGGTTGATTGAATGTAACCTAATTTTGACTGGCTGAACCTTCCACTGCTCCAGAAAGTGGTTCACAGTACCCCAGGGGTCAGTGATGTCATCTGTGCCAATGCTCTTCAAAAGCTTTACTTAAATATGCGCAGCCATTTTAATCTCCTTTTTTGGTTATGTTGAAACCTGATATATTTGGAATGTTTGCTTAGCTGTCACAGTTCTCTTTATTTAGAATATTATCAAGATATTTATCACTTTTGTAGAAATATTGTTTTTTTTTTTTATTGTTTTGCCATAAATTTGTGAATAAATGATTGACAAACTTCAGCTGAATAGCGCTGATGACATCATCATCCAATCTGCTGTTGTTACTCAGATCTATGCATGATGTACAAAATATATAGTAACATTTGAAAAATTCATATCTCTGGATAATAAAGTTTTTGCCTTTTAAGATAATTTACATAAAATGTTTAGCTATCTTGCTAAGCAATCAACTCTAGCCACCAGAAAGAAGAATAAAAAATTAACAAAATAATAACAAAATAAAATCCATTTTAATGAGAAAAAAAAAGTGAAAAAAATGGCTAGGCTTTATAACCCGAATCCAGACTCTTTGTAACTAGCTTTGTTGATCTAATAACAATCTATTTAAAAGAGTTGTAACCTCTTATTATGTCAACCACAATAACATTAATTAATGTGAATTAATAACCAAAAATAATTAATTAATTAATATTGGTTATTAATTAATAATTAATCATCCCCAAGTACAGTATTTACTTGATAGTTGGTAAATGAACTTGCATAAAATTTCACTGAAAACAAATACTGTATTTAGGGATGGAGTTTCAACCATAGACTATGTATACAATATTTCACATTAATGGTGATAAATTACAAATATATGATGGATGCCTGATACATGTACATGTTATTTTTTCTTGAGCACACAGTATACTGTACATAATTCACGTATACAAACACACTGATCAATATTTACCAGTTTTTACGATGCCACACTGCAGTTCCTGTATTTATCTTAGTACAGTATCTACATGTTACTGATAAGCTCTTAAAATTGATTGTCTTGACTTTAGCAGTTCAGTACGACTGGTTTCAATTTACTCACTAGATCGTGGCAGCAGCCGGGAGTTTGGACTAGTAAAATGTTAAACAGTATGCTGTCCAGATTGTGACATCACTGTGGTGGGGGGAGGGGAGGTTGGGGGGAGCTGTGGCAGGAACGTTTGGGATCGTTATTGCATTCCTGAACGGCAAATAATTCTTCCTAATCACAATTAGCTGATGGTACAAACATTTTTTGTTATTGTTGAGGTCAATGAAGATAGTACGGAAAAGGTTGACCGCTGTTATTGTAAGTGTGTAAACTATTACTGTGTGTATCTAGGGATCTGTTTATTTATTGTGGATGGGACTGCAGTACTATAGGGTCAGCTTTCAAGCTAGGTACAGTGTAGCAATAGTACTAACTGTGAAGGCCTGTCATATTTATTGGCTAAATTTAAATGCAAGTAGATTTTTCTTTTTGCCAGTAGAAAAGGTAAAAGTTTGCACTTTTTTTGCCAGTAGACATTAAGATGATAAACACTTAAGTTGGGTAACCATTCGTCAATGCCTTTAGCCAGTAGAAAAGGCAAACGTTTGCAAGTTTTTGACCAGTAGACATTAAGATCATAAATAAAGTTGGGTAACAATCGTCACTTCAATTATGGCACGATTTCCTTGTAGGTCTAACATAAGGCTGTGTATAATAAGTAGTGTTTATTATGATCAGCAAATATTACTGGACTGCCTCCTTATAAGCCTACAGGTGAACAGTCAATACATGCTGTAATGAAGTCAAATACCAGACATTGGAACTTGCTTTAAGCCAGTAGGATTGTTTAAAGCAGTGGTTCTCAAAGTGGTCCCTGCCGCCCCCCTGGGGGCATTGGGAAGTCTCAGGGGGCGCTACCGGGTGCACGGGGAGTAGTGGGGCGTTGGCACTGATATGGGGGTCCCTGAGGATTACAACACAACACTACAGCGATTTAGGGCACAATAAGGCATCCAGGGGGTCTGGGAACAAAAAAAACTATTTTTGAGCGAAAATTCATCATCTTGTAGGGAATGTAGGTTATTTTTAATTCCTATATGCATATCTTCCAACAGTCTGATTGCTCGATTGGGCGGCCAACTATGAACGATAGGTCGAGGGGAGGGGATAGGGGGGAGGGGGGTATTGGGACTGTTCAAGATGGTGGAAGGGGGCGATCGTCTAAAAAAGTTTGAGAACCACTGGTTTAAAGGATAACTTTTAGCCAAAGGTTTAGTCTTATATATGTTATTTGTTTTTTATATGTTCATGTATATAATTGATCGTATTTATAAATTTTATATAATTTATACTGACATTTATAAAGAAATTGAAAAAAATGAAAAATATTGTAGTATAAGAAAGAAAGAAGAAGGGGGACAATAGCCCTAGAAATGTTTTCATAGTTATTCTGGTTTTCAAAGTTATTCATGATCTCAAAAATATGCAGCTTAATCTCTGGAATGTGCCTTTAAGGCTGAAATCAATGATGACACAGTGATCCACAGTGCAGGCCTTCAAAGTTCATGTGAATCCTGCTTTTTAATTTTTTTTAATATAAATTCTAATATTAACTTAACCAAAAGATCTTTCTTCTACTTGAATGTTACAGGGCACCATAAAATGACAGATGCTCCATACCATTTGTCCTTGACAAATTTGTAACACATTGTAAACATGGCATTTTGAGGCCATAAAAGTCTTATGTTTCTGTATTGAGTTTAAGAGTTACATGCATATAAGGAACAAAGGACCTATTCTGTGTACTAGACTACATAGTCCAGTCACTTTAACTGATTAAACCTAAGTAATTTTTTAAAGGGTCATGTCTCAAAATTTATGTTGTATTTAAAGTACCTTATCGGACATTGAGTTAACTTGAACATACAGTCTACAGTCCTTACAACTGTTTACTTACATGTCTACACACAACAGTTTCATTCTGTTTACTACACATTTGAAGCTAGCTCTTTTAGCACTTTTAGCACTGAAACACAATCCAAAGATGATAAAAAAAGTGTTCAATTCTAGTCTGTCGCCCTCTTTTTCCTACTGCTCTTAATTGGATCTTCAACCTTTCCTGTTTTGTCACTTATCTGTAAGCTCTGAATTAACCTGAGCGTAAACTTGATAACCCTTTGACAGTCTCAAACACGTTTTATTTTTTTTCTGTGAAGAGCAAAATATTTAAATCTCAAACAGTGAAGCTGATGTAACTATGGCTGAATGGCAGAAATGTCACAAAGACATTCATGAAACTTTTATAGAACAGACACGTTTCCTTGAAATATTCTATTTTTGGGCTGTTCTATCCATAGTCTTTGTGCTCTAGCTTTAATTAATACAGTGCACTTATTACATGTTTGACATTCAAAGTGTCCAAGATCCATCTTGTAACATTACACACAGCTCTGTCAATGAATTGAGTAGGAGGTTTTGGGCTTGGGGTCGAAATTTTTTTTTTACTATGTTGTTAGGCAGTATATTCATTTGTGACATATTTCAGTTATCCAGTTATTAGCGAAGAATAGGTCTTTTTTGCCTTTTTCACGATTTCATTTTTGAGGGGAGGAAAAGTGGCAAGAGTTTGAAGTATTAGGGGTACCTACCCCATAGCCCTTCCCCTGTGGCTATGCCACTGTTAGCCCTACTCCTAATGTATGGACATAACTGTAGAATTGAGTAAAAGTAAGAAAAAAGAAAGACAGACCCCTTCCCCTCCCCTCCCTGCCCCCACCCCCTCCCCCACCCCTCCCAAATAACAAAATGAAGAAAAAAAAAAGAATAATTTTGTAGGGTGCAACGAACTAAGTCTCGCAATGTTATGGATTAAGTAATTTGAGGAACCATTCCAAACATTGTCATCCCACTATGTACAGCCAGCCTATGTTTAAAACAGGGACTACTACTAGTCTGAAAAAAATCCCGAACCAATGAAAAACCACAAAACATCTACTTTAGGTTAATTATTCTCTTCATATGAAAATACTGTTGCGTTTATCAGTATATGAACCGCAGTGCTTTACTGTATGTAGATATATTATTGCCACCTGGTATGTGCTTTGTGGTACTTGCTGGCATTCATGATACCCATCTGGCCCTCCTCCATCAGTCATTACCTAGATCTCACCTCAACAAAAGAAGCCATCTGTTCAATAATAATGTGATTTATAACAATACAAACGCCCGCTTATGTTCGGCTTCATCTTCTTACCTACCACCTGCCCGGATACAGACCCCATCTCGAGTGTTTTCCATGTCAACACGGACCCGTTTAGGGTAAGGTTAAGAAGAGCCGAACATGACATCAAACAAGTCGGTAAATTTTCGACTCTGTACAAGGGTACACCTTATGTTCTCTTGTGTACATAGTCGTTGGCATATTTGCACAGAACTCGTTCGAAAATGTCGTTTAAAAAACAGAAAAATGCTAGGCGGGTTCGTCAGCTGCGAGTTTAAATTCCAAATTAAAAATTATTAACGAAAGCTGACAAAGAGAATTCTTGGTCTGGGCCATTAGAAGCTTTGTTTATAGTTTATCTACAAGATGCTGCACAGAGGTATTAGACCCTGGAAATATGTATTGCCGACAAGGGCAATGCCATTAAGGTACAGGACAAACTATAGTGCTAATTAGCAAACAATAGCCTGCTGTTGTAACAATGGATTTAAGAAACAGCAGCTCAGGATCGTCTTAAACCTACAGTACATTAAGCAATTTTTCAAACTCTTTCACATCTCAAAATTTTCTTGACACAATTTTTTTTCAGGTTTTTAGTTGTTTTGTTGCCAAGAAATGGTAAAAGGAGGTTGCAATTGACTAAAATGTTTTGAAAACAAATGTTAATTATTGAATAATATTGAAAAGAAAAAAATCATTGAAATAAAATTATATAACATTTTTAATGCCAAGACATTTTCCATTCCTTGCAAATCACTCATTAAAAGTACCTCAAAATGGTAGTAGTAGGACCAGTTAATATCTGAATTTATCAACACGCACTTAACCTCATGTACATAGGATAATGCATAGGTATGTGGGGTAAGTACGTGGTTAACAAATTCCCCCAAAACAGGTAAGTAGTTTGGGGGATCTTAGTAAAACTTTTTTAAACTCTTATATGGGAGAGCAGTGGCGGAGCATCCATACAGTCAGGGGGGCGATTGCCCCCCCTGACGGACTCAAATGGACTGCTGGCGCCCTTTTCAGCTTTTTACCACTTTTTACTTATTCGCGATTATTGACTTTTTTATTGTGCTCTCATCTACCTATTGACATTAGTCAATTTTTTTGGGCGATGACACCTATTTATTCTTCGTTTATCTGCAAATTAGCAAGGCCCGGAAAGGGTCATTTCCGGCGATCTAGGGAGTGTCTTTACTCAAAAATTTCGGTACGCTCCGCGCCAACTCGTGGTGGCGCTCCGCTTAGATAGTGTCGCAAGCGCCCCTACAGACCATTCTCGCCCCCCTTGACCAATACCCCTAGCTTCGCCACTGGGAGAGGGGAGGGGGAGGAGAAGGAGGAGAGAGGAGAAGGATGAGGTAACAATTGGGTGGGAGAGGGGAAGTGTAGGAGGAATTGGCACAAGCCTGATCACAATACCATGAAGATCTGCAAGGAACTACTTATTGTAGAAATGATGTTACAGTAAAGAGGTGCTATTTAGGTTCTAGCAGCTCCCTGGCTATGTTACTGGCTATACTAATATCATTACAGTAACATGTTACAGTAAAGAGTTGCTATTTCGGATAGCAGAGCCCTGGCTATAGTACTGGCTATAGTAATATCATTACATGCATGTTACAGTTAAGAGTTGTTATGTAGGATAGCAGCTCCCTGGCTATATTACTGGCTATATTATACATATCATTACAGTAAAATGTTACATTATAGTACTTAACATTAATCATCATGACATTTCCCTATTTAATGATCATGTTAATACAGAACATTAATTATGGGCATTATTCAGATCATCCATCATATTTTAGTCAACTATGGATATGTACAGTTTATCACTCTTGTTTATTTCTTCAAAATGTAAAAAAAACCAAAAAGAAATGGACTTTTGACTCTCCTGGAGTTGTGACTGACCTTGATAACTGTCTGATTTCATAAAATTTAGTGGCTTTCAACAAAATTGAAGAAAATAGTAGAGACAATTAGAGAATTAGATTCCTAGGTTGCATCACAGTCATAACAGGTCAGACCACTGATGGGGATGACCTCATTTTTCAGACCATCTGTTTTCATTTTAGCTGCTTCCAAATGATGTTGATTCATGTCAAGGACAATTCGTTTCCTCTAAGAGGACAATTGGATGCAGAGGGGGTGTAGGGGGGGGGCTATGTATCCTGTTAAAGGGATAGAGGGATTCTGTTTGAATCCAAAACAAACATTATACTGTACATGTTACTGGAGTACTTGATGGTAGTATGTATTGCCATGGAGCTCTATAAACTTATAGCTCCATGGTATTGCATATGGGTCAGTACAGTATGTAATATGTACCACCTGATGGGAACTCCTGACACAGTCCATCAAGTCAAACTGTACAGGGTGTCAATGAACACTGTTTGTCTACAGAGATCCCAGCACACTCCTTACTCATGTCTGAGGATGGTGGAGGAGGAGGGGGGTCAAGGCAGGGGGGAGTCAGGGCAGGGGACATCCCACCCTGGGCATCTCGGGTAATATTGGGACCTGGGAGAAATATGGGATGAAAAATACACTTTTTTTTCCCTTTTCCTGAAGGACAAAATGAAGACAAGAAGGAGGCTTGGTGACGTATTTACCTGGGGGGGGGTGGACGTGATAGAACTGTACTTATTAAAAGAGTGTCGGTTGTCTGAAGTACCAATATAATACACAGAGGAAGGGTTTTTCTTGGGGGTGGGGGTGGGCAGGGGGGGTGGGGGTGGGAGGGACGCAGTCTTTCAATGTCACACTAAAGTAATGACTGATGTTTCGGTAGTCGAACAGTACATGTCTGTGTTTCAGCCGGGTGACATTTACGGACAGAATGTTTATTAACTGGACATATCATTCATCGTAGGGATAAATTATTGTGATTAGCTAATGTTACTGGTTGACTGGTGTATGCATTAGAAATGACTTTGTGTGCGGGAGAAAGAACCATACCCTAGCAAACAGTCCACGGATGTAATTTATTGACATAACTTTCCCCACGGTGTATCCATGGAAGGAATGTGAAGTATATATACACTAGAAAATGTCACAGATGTTGTTGCTTTGGCAATTTATCGGTTTGATTGTACTTTGGTAGTTTATAAACCTTTATATTACACAAAGCTAGAAGAGATTTAATATGTGTTCCTTATATGTCTGTTGTTGAATTTGAGAAGGATCTTGAAGTGTTCCGACGTCTGATACTGCCATCTGTGGTGTCTTTTATGCTAAATTAGTTATTTGGTTTTGAAATTTGCATGTTTACCAGATGTGAGCATTAACAAATTTAAACTCAGTGCCTACCATTCATTTAGAAGATACGTTGTTGCTCCCAATTATCAGGCAATGCTTTACAAATGTCCCCGTGTTGTTTTGTGTTCGCTATTTTTGTGTGTAAGGAAGACGTCGGAAAGAAAAACAAACTAATAAAACCATAAAATATTTTCGAATTTTGGGCTTTTCATCTTTAATACCTTTCAAATCTCATTTTTTGCCTCGTATTACAAATCTGAAAGTATTCCCAGCTGCTTAACAAGCTGTAAAATGAAATGTGTATTATCAGTATCAATGGTTTCTATTTCATCTCAAATGCTGAGAAATTGAAATTAAATATTATTTGAAACCTTTTTACATTTTGAACTTTAATGTACTATAGGAGTAAGTTAATATGTTTGCTTCAGTATGTTTGGAAATGTGCTGGCAATAGTGTTTTTCTAATATTATATTATATTACAACAAACATGCTATGGATAGTGATGCTGAGTATATGTGTGTGTGTGCGTGTATACATGTATGCGACACATTGACTCGTAAACATGATAAAATTGCAAGCTAAGGGATTTTTGAAACGAATTTAAAACCGAATAGCGTCGAAAAGTTTGTCCACATCAACTTTACTCCCAAAAGATTGCTTTAATATAATTTGCCGCCCCGAAGGACAGCGAGAGCCTCAGCTTCTTAAAAAGTGGATCATGTTAAAGTGTTGTATCCAGTTACCTCTGGCAATTAGTGTCCTACCCGTGGCCTGATTCACCCCATGGGTATAACTTATTTACCTGCACGGGGTAGAGTCGAGGATACATTTAGTCAAATTCCTTTTTTCATTTAATACTGAGGTATAGTACTTCCCTGCTGGTAGAAAGCCAGCCGGCATGTTCATTCGGGTCACTCTGTTATTCGTCTCTGAAATCTTTCTCTCTCTCTGCGTGTCGTCGGTCGATGTCTACATACCAAGCAGGGCAGCTCTGTGGATGTGATCATGTAGTTAAGAAAGTATTGAAGTTATTGCTGTTATCTTCGACCACATGGTAGCCTAACACCACACTAAGTCAATGGGAAATCTGCCTAACCATCGGTTTGCCCAAAAAAAAAAAAAATCACACTTTGCGTAACATCACGTAACATTACCAGTCAGTCAGTACACTTTATAAAACAGTACTACCCATTGTGACTTCAGCTGTAGTTTAGATTAAGACAATTACTTTGAATGTCAGATGTATGTGGTCTTCATGATTCAAATGGAGGGGAAAAAAAGAAATTAAATAATGTTGGTAAGTTAGTTTTTGGATTAGTAGGATAGCTGCAGGGTTGCTGTATGAAGTCTTGTTGTCATAGAAATATTACAAAATAGTAAACAAGGAATGAAAAGCAGTGATTCCCGTCACCAGTTGATAGTTTTCTAAGCATGCCACCAAGATGGAGTCATTGTCCTCAGACAAGACTTCAAAGTATTGTGCAACCTTACTGTACATAAAGACCTCATTAGAATCCTAAGCGAAAATATACCGCGATGCGCCATTTGATACGTAAACTTTTTTCAATTTTTTCCAGTGGAAG
Organism: Apostichopus parvimensis; assembly: GCA_000934455.1. NCBI lineage: Eukaryota > Metazoa > Echinodermata > Holothuroidea > Aspidochirotida > Stichopodidae > Apostichopus > Apostichopus parvimensis. The sequence continues at coordinate 22,017 of KN892263.1, forward strand.
TAACCGGGCAATTCTGTAAAGTCGGACGTACATTTCGGACAGTTTGTTGATCCATATCTCAATGGCTATATATAGGAGATAACTTTTCATTTGGGTTTTATGGAACATCTACCTTGTACTATTCTTGTATGGAGTTTCATTCCTTGTCCATCCAAATAAACTACAAAAATACTCAAAAAACCTCCCTGTGACGGACGTACCCAGAGAAAGTGACTTTTTCAGTTCGTATTTTTCTTTTGAAAATTTCTGTGAATTGGAATGGGATACAATTAAAAACTACTATACATGTTATGAAGAAGACTCTTAACTACACAAATCAGTAAACAAGCAGTTGAAACCTTTATCACTTCCCTGAAATATTTTCAAAAATTCCTCTGTGACGGACGTACAATTTTTTGTGACGGACGTACACGTGTGAAATTATATAGTAAATGTACGTCCGTCACAAACAAAAGCGCTACTTGGTATCCCTAAAATTTCAATTTGTGACAGGGCTTCACCCAGAGTTTCCATTGTTGACAGATGTACACAATAATGCAGCATTTACTTGTGTCTAATGGAACAACTTAGGTAAAAGTAATAGTGAAAAGAAGGTTTACCCTCTCACAAAATTTATATTCTATTGGAAATCTATATTTCACTTTACGTTGTATGCAAATCATCACTTGAAACGGTAATGGTAAGCTCATTTAAAATTGTGTGTGCATCATTTCAAACAATACAGATGTTAGACCCCTAGAGTGTTGAAGTTCCTCTAGTGGGTCAGAATGATGGGTCTTTATTAACATTAAGATGGTATGAGCACCAAACCATTTTTCATTCACTTTTCTTCACACCATGTTTATTTACTTGACAATTTTTTTTATTAAAATACATGTACTGCAAGCGTCTGTATGGATGATATAACAGCACTTTTCAGCACACACAAAATTCAGATGTGTGATACATTGTGTTGTATTGCTTCAGGAACTCTAAGGCTGTGTTCACATGGGATCCCCTGTTCTTAGTCCTGTGTTGACAATTTAACC
>KN892265.1:0-12312 GCA_000934455.1 Apostichopus parvimensis
AAGGCACCGGCGTTAACCACTGAGCTAACACTCCTAGCTTTCATAGCTTTCGATACTATGTAATCTAATTCTATGACAAATTGAAATTGAATGATATGTATTAAATCAGTGGTACGCTAACTTTTGTTCCCAAGAATCTTCAATGAAGATTGATCCACGAACCACCAGACTCTCCCCATCCCCCATCAACCCCTTCTCCTCAGAATCAACACTCAGCATGCATGAAAGCATAACTTGGATGATGGAGTTGACGTGCAAATATTAGCTGATCGATCTCCGCCGTCGGCAAGCTCTGAATATTGTTGATAACTTTTCCGAGGTCTGGAAAAATCCCGCGACCCGCCAAAAAATGTTCACGTCCCACTTTTCAGTCACATCCCACAGCTGGGTTTGAGGGGAAGTTCAGCAGAATATCAAAAATATATATGTTGCAATTTGTTCAGGGTGAAGACAAGTTTTCAGTTTAAGAAATTTTTCTGCCTCTTTTGTTTCCTTAACATCATTAAATTGTTTTAATTTGTTTTTTATCTAGTTCATTTCTTCAAATGTTCAGAAGAGTAGTGAGCTGACCGATGCGGGATTACCAGACGTTTTAACGTTTCATTATGTAAGTGTATAACCTATCATCAAATATGTCGGTAGCCAGGTCGGGCCAAAGGAAAATTATGTCACACCCCCCCCCCCCACCATTTGACGTCTTTATTTATCGTTAAGCATATTATGAAAATGAAAATACATTATTAGTTATCATGAATAGGAATAATGAGTGTAAATAAATTTCTATATTAATTGTTTTCAAAACAAAGTCGATTTTCGTCTTTAACACAATATGTCTTGAATGCACATTTAGGGCAATATTGATGATAAAAGCAGCCAATCAATAGAGACTAAAATTGGTAATGTTCATACGGAGTACTTGAGAACACATTATGTGTCATATTTTCTTACGATGTTTGTGTTGTTTCCAGGGACCTGAAATTGTTTCCATAACGTTGAACTAACACATTCAATATCATTTCTTTCTCTGCAGGATTTTACTAAGGACACCTTCGAGAATTTAATCAAAATGTTAGAGTTGAATTTAGAAGCTTACAAACCTGGATCAAGAGCTAGGTCGATATGTTTTGTTTCTCAGGTAAGGAAGCTTCAGACACCTCGGATCCCACTTACCCCCTACCCCCCCCCCCCCCCCCCCGGCCTCGTCTGCATGGTCTAAAATACGGTCGCACACGACACTAGAAATCTCGACTCGGTCTTAAGACTGTTTATGGGCTCACACTTAACTCGATCATAGCTACTCGGGCAGTTCGGATTTGCTCACAAAAACGATTGATCTCGAATGAGCCTGTAGGTTCAATTCGCTTCAGGATCAGTCGGTCCCTCACAACCAAATAATGCCGAATGACTAATACTTTACAGTATTTGGTATTTCTAAATATGACGTCATTTTGAGCATGCGTACTTATTATCATAGAATTAAGTATCAAATTAGGTGTTAACCTTTATGTCTTCCTTCTTTGCAGGGAGGACCGGGAGTTTTGTATCTGTTGAAAAAGAGGGCGCTAACGGTACCAAAATTAAAGAAGGAATCAGAGGCCGATCAAGTTAGGTATGTAACAAGTAACACAAAATTAACTTAAACAATGTGCTTTTTTGCAATTAAAAACATTAAGTATAGTAAATTGTAATGGCAATTGTACCAATCTGTTTATATGTAATACCGTAACATTTTATTCGCCTGTCTCAAAACAGTCATTAAGAGATGAAAATCTAAAAGAAAAATCATCGAAATATGATGTAATTCCTTGAAATTATGATTTTGTTGGATGACAACCCTAATTTGTCAATGCAATGTCCAAACAAACGATTATCTTTTAAACACATTTTTATGACTTTTTGTCTCAGGGGTATTTCTACCCCATACACAGATGCACTGTGTCTTTCTTCTGATCTGGTGTAACTGTTTACATCAGCTTATTGTACTACAACATTAACAGGACTAGACCTACGTCATGAATATACAAACCGAAATTACAATTTCCCATGAAAACAAACGGGGTTTTTTTTCTCCATATAGTTACATCGATGGTTGTCGTCCAATACTGCCTATCATCTCAATGCTTTCGTTTATATTTTTTCTTTCAGGTTTTGGGAATCAGTCGGTAGATGCATGAGTAAAGTCAGCTATCAGGACTCCATTATACATATAATGGGGAACAACGTCACGGGCAACGAAAAGGGTCAACTCGTAGGTTAAATTCTTCTTAATCCTGAAATAAATGGTTAACGGGGATCATGCGCACTTACTTAATACTTGATATTATACGGTATCTCAGTCTAGCAAATCACGGGGGTTCTTTGGTCACCATTACGGTCCTGATCCGTTCAAGCTAATAAAAGTCTGGGCACTTGTAAACAATTGTTTACCAGTTTGGATTCCGTGTTGTGGTTATGATTAATATGACTGTCTGATACCAAATTATATCAAATATTATCATTGTTGTTGTTGTTATTGTTGTGCTTTGTGTACAGTGACGTCTCCCATGTGAAATAGTAGAACAAAACGTTTGAGAAGATCGCTTTATAACCCACCATGTGCACCCTTTATCACCTCATGTAACAAGAGGATGTTTTCCTTATTTTATCAAATGTAGCTTATTATAAGTCTGTTATTATATTTCATGGGCTATGTAGCCTATTATTATCCACACTGTAAATGCCACAACATAGTGTATTTCACCTCAACACCTTAGTTACTACCTCCAAGCAACTTGTAGCTTTTCTTCCGTTTACTCATTTCTTTCATGCAAACTCGTGATAAACTAGAAAAAGTAATTTACAAGGAGGCTGCCCTGCATATTGTTAAAATCAAACCTAACACATCTGCATATTCTCACCATTCTAGTTGTAGACAATACAATTCTCTCTAAAGTTATTTTCTATTTTATTATTACTTTTCTTTATTTCTTTGCATTAATTTTCAGCTCTTTGATAGTCTAGAAACAATAATGATGCCCTCCGTTGTGAAGTTCAAAGCACCACTAGAACTGAGCGAAGAAGGTGGGTTTTTATCATTTCATATTTTTCGTCACCAGAGACTTAAAGTAGCTGGGTTCACTTCACTTCCCACGAAACACTCGATTAAACTATTTCAATCTCCTGTGACTTTTGTTGTTGACCAACAATGTGCAATCGTTTGGTATTTATGGACCTAAAGGTGAATGAGAATAATGAAGTTGTAGTCCCGATTGTTATATGCTAAGTAGACTACAGACATGTAGGTACCGTGACGGTTGTGAAAATGCCTTCTGAATCTGAGCCTAGTATTAATAATAATTGTTTTGAGAAGTAACCAGCATTCGCAAGTTTCCAATGAATTGAGACATTAATGTTACAAACAAACTAGTTTTCAGCATTGAAGCATATTTAGATAGCGAGAGGAACTATAAGCGAGGGTTAGAAGGAAATCAGTGGTGTAGCCAGGGAGTGGCTATGCCTCCCAATATTTTTCTGTCGCCCCTCCCCCCTTTAAAAAAACAATAGGTTCTGTTTTCCCCACTAGAAAGGCATCGAGGCCCCTTAAAAGAAGTCTAGCGACGCCCGATGAGTAGAATGCCATAATCTAGAGTTTGGAGTATAAATTGAAGTCTCTAATAACCAAACCTTTGATTTTCAGGTCAGGAGATGATCAGCTCTTACTTTGACTTGCCGAAATACAAGACTTGGAAGATGAGACGATATTCCAAGACAGAGTAGAAGGAACCATGGGGAACTGTGTTAAATCTCTGTTCAAAGCTTTGAACTTTGCCCCCCCCCCCCCTTCTCCGTTAACACTGCTGGGTCACTCCGCACTGGTTCTTACTCTACCTGGGAAATTACGATATATATATGTTTTGCAGATATTTTTAAAGTTATATTAGTTTGCTTGGCATAGTAGAAGGGAAGATGTGTATCCATGTGTTTGAGGATGGGAGATGTGAAGGTGGGAGGAGAAGAGGAGGGAGGGGGTAGTGCAAGTAAGAGATGAGTGCACCAATTAAAGAATAGTGAAATTGAGTTCCCCGCCCCATTCTCTTCCTTGAGGACTTTAATCTGCGCCTCACACGTGATGCCCTGCTGAAATAATTTTGACTATGCCACTGCAGCAAGATAGCAGGCTGCCTTTCGAAGAAGACTCATTGGGGTTGAAGGTGTAATAAACCTAGCAGGGGCAAGATTGCTACGAGGATGATCCCACAGTGATGAGAGAAAAACGACAAACACCTGTTATTGCCCACGTCCGGTACACAATTACTCCATAGTTAGCCTCAGATGCATGCACGATAACTTTTGTATTACCTTGATAAAGTGCAAATACAGTATAAATTGATAATTTCCAATGTTTTGCTTTGTCCCCACTGTCCTGGTTATGAAGAACTATTCCAATTAATGCCGCATAGACCAATCATGGTGGATTAAGATAATTGGGGATAATCTCCTAAGTCTGGAGGTCTGTGATGAATTTTGTCATTGTTCCTTGGGAGTTTGTGAATGGAAATACCTTTTGCATCGATACCCAATCGCTGCTATACAATGCTATTGAGCCAACACATCAGCAGATTTGTATCCTGGTTTGTGAATAGAGAATGAGTTGTTTCTTTCACTGGATTTGTAACAACTTTGCTTGACATGGCTGTACTACAGTGATATTAAACAGGAACCTTGACTTTTTTTAAGTATTTGAGAAAACAGTCAGATGCTGAGGTGCACCCTAGCCTCTGCTGAGGAGGATTTAAGTGGTCGTGTCCCCTGAGTAGGAATGGGGGCCAACATTTCACATCTGAATATGGACAAGATAGAGGGCTTGACAGAAACCAGTGTTAATCCATGAAAGGCTGTTAAATGAGCTATCCCTCTAATTTAAGCCAAATTAAATTAAGCCATACTTAACTGAAAGCTCACCAAAGTAAAAGTAAAACTAGATGAATGTGTATCAATAAATGAAAGTCATGATTTTTTTTTTTTGAAGCAGAACTAATTTATTCACTTTCTCCATGAATACAACATAGAATACAACATGCAGCACCACATAACCAATCAGAATACTACATTCAATACTACAGGATGAATATTCATGCAGAATGTAACAATTTGAATACATGCATACTAATTAAATACCATGTAAATATCTTGACATGAATTTAGTTAAGACTTAATAAGTTTGAAAAGCTTCAAATACTCAAGTATTTGTGTTTTGTTTCATGGGAATACATGCCTGGTCCAAAGCCAGAAGGTTGTTTCTTCGTAGGCTGAATAGTGAAATGGTCCACTTCCTCCGATGATGGGGTAGTGGCTGAATACAAATGACCTGATGAATACTTTAAAGCTTGCTGAATTTTAGGTTTTTCATAGCTACGATTGGCTGAATGCAATTTACCTTGATGAATATTCATTTTTTCATCTCATCATAGGCTATGATTGGCTACATGTTCTCTTTGAGATATATGGTAAGCTAAAGCTACCTCTGTACCAGGAAAACTGAACATAATTACCCAAAAAATCAGTATTCAGTGAATATGTAAACACCATGAAAATGGCAACAAGATATATTTATTAGCTCACATTAAGCTGCTGCACCGAGTTTAAGTAGTCAAACTATTAAACAGCTTTAAATAGCTTTAAAGATTGATGTTTCACAGCTACTTAGTAGATGAATTGTTGCAACTTTAAAATGATGTTTGTTCATTAATATTCATAGGATGATACTGAATAACCACTATAGTGAATGTAGTGGCTGAATACAATGCCTGATTTTGAATACAATAGCATGTTTACTTAGAATAAATTGAGCAGTTAAGGAGGGGCTTAGAAAACCATACCAGTCACAAAGCTTAACAAGAGTTATGAGCTCTACCCATTTATGAATAAACATCAAAATTTTAAGAGTAAAAGCAAAAAACACATGAACACCATACAGTTCAAATTAGTAGATCCTTCACCTATTTATAAGAGGAAAGATTCTACATTTATTCATAACTACAACTGATATAGATTATGCATATTCATGACTACATATTCAAGTCACAATTCTTACATATGAACTGGTTGTTACAAATGCATTTTTTGTATAACCAAAAAAGGAAAATGACAGCTTTCTTTCTATGATGATTTTTGAGAATTGTCAATATTAAAGTAAAACTTCAAATAATATTAAATTTACCATTTAACGTTATGAATGGATTTTGACATGAATTGTTATTACATGAATTATTAACACCAATCTACCTATGAATAGTTTAAACATTTGCTCAGTTGAAATAGATGAATGTTGATCGATACTTGCAAGATTTGAATTATATTTTTCGTTATGATTTATTTGACGGCGGCTACCATGCTGTAAGGATATACTTTCAGACATCGGTAAAATTTATAAAATACTGAGGTACAAAAACGACATTAATTTCATAATATTGATCTTATAATTAATGGGCTCACAACATGACACAGGTTTTAATTAATTAATTAGTTAATTAATTAATGAATGAATGAATGAGAGAAAGAGTGTATGAGGAGAAAGTGAATACTACATCTATGGAGAATTACACATCACTACGAGTAAAGCTCTAGCGTATACTAGGGCTAATTCTGAAATATACGGTTGGTGAACTCCACATAGTCCAAGGCGTTGGGAAGCTCCCGGCCCTTGCCATCCTTGAACGGATGCATGTTGAGAATGCAGTACTCGGCCAGCTTGGTCGGCATATTCTGGAGGGAAAGTATAGATTGAAAGTAATTGTAGGGTTGTGTTATGATTATAATACAGGGGGAGTATATTACACTGTACTGCAACAGTTTAACGATGAAACATATTTTAATTTTATAGTTCACACTAGTAGCATGTAATGCATTATACTATAATGTTATATAACAATATTACATAGTGTAGTGTTGTGAACACTGCATAGAACAGTATGTTACATTTTAGTGCATATATTACAAATATAACATGTTCCAATAACACACTTCCTGCTACAGTATAATGTGTAGGACTGTGCAGTGAAGTATACTATAGTACCATATAGTACAGTAGTATGATGTAGTATGATGTAACATAGTACAGTATAGTTTAGCATTGTATAGAATAGTAAATTACTGTTTTAGTACAGGATTCTGTTATAATATAGTACTACAATGACGCATTCATCTAGCATACTCCAATGATATAGTGTACAATCGTGTAGTATAATGTAGTACTGTGGTATAGTGTAGTGTGTTATAGTGTACAATAGTACAGTGTAGTATATTATACTATAGTACAATGTAGTATTTTAGTGTGGTATAGTGTAGTGTGTTATAGTGTACAATAGTACAGTGTAGTATATTATACTATAGTACAATGTAGTATTTTAGTGTGGTATAGTGTAGTAGGTATATTATAGTGACTTACAGTATAGTGCAGTGTACAATAGCGCTTGGAAGACTTGGATACTTACTGCGTAAAGTTCTTGCTTGGTGACGAAAAGTTTGCCTTCGGAGCTGAGCGCCTTGAAGGCCTTCTCAATCTCATCACGGGAGGAAACATTCTCTGTCTCTCGACTGATCATGAAGGACATGTACTCTTGCAGAGACACGAAACCATCCCTGTATTTAAAGAAGAGACAACAAATCAGAGAAGATATAGTATAAGAACTAATAGAATTGTGAACTGGGTGAAGAAAAAAACAACCACCTTATAACAACATGATATATATTTAAATATATACTAAAAAGATTTAAAAACAGACTTATTTCTATTCTCATATTTTGTTTCTTCATTATTATGGAATGACCATCATCTCATCAAACTGAAATGAACATTTCCAATATAAATGCACTTAATATATTTTAGCCAGATAGCTTCAAATATTTTGACATCAAACCCTACGCAGATTTCGTTCATGGAACAACTTTATACTGCACCAACTAATTCATCCACTAGGTTCTGCATGGCCACAGAACACTAACTGGTGTCAACACATGTTTACGCTACCCTGCGACAAATCCACAGAAGACAGTTCTGTTCATAATTGCTGTTGACTTTTTCTCAAGCCAGGACAATGCACTCATTACTAATTTCTTAATAAACAAAAGCCAAAAGTAGTCCAGTTATTGTAACTTTTTCTGATTTTTGAAATGGAAACTCAAGTCTGAGAGGTTGGTTAATAAAATGTCTCCATCAGAGAATAACTTGAGATAACAGAAATCAATGCAACATCTTCTTTCAAAGCAGACTAAGATCTTTTGTTGGGGTAAATTTTGCAATACTATTTCGTAAAAATATCCAATAATAATAATCTCATTCATAAGCTTGAGACTAAGAGTTAGAACTGTTTAAACTTTTCAATTTCCACTTTATTGACAGAGATGTGTAGTTTCAAAAAATCCATCGGAATCATGAATTACATACTAATTCACATTCATTCAGCGAGGAAATCTTAGAGAGTGTCTAACATTGATAAAGTCCAATCCTAATATGACTAACGCCCCTTTAAACTTGCCAGATATTGGCAAATACATCTAAGCAGCTACTTCAAGAGGAGAGTTCAAACCTTTTCCTTACCTGTTTGGATCGACAGCATCCAATATGGCATGGAATTCCCGGTCCTCCTGGCCCTCCTCGACCATAGGGAGATCGTAACCCAGGGACCGCAGACAGGACTTAAACTCTGGGTGGTCCAACTTGCCACTCTTGTCTTTGTCGAAATGCCTGATAGAAATCATAACAAAAGTGACCTATTAACTTCAGACATCTGTATGTTTGTTGAATAAATGAAAAGTGCACACAAAGGTGTGGAATCTTTGCATGAAGAATATGTCACAAAATATCTTACAATATTTTGGTTCAACTAGTGAGATGTAAAGATCTGAAACTGGACAGATGCTTACTGGAATTCCTTTTAACAAATTAAAAGTTCAAAAGTATTAACTTCTAGCAACCACCTGAATGGTAAAATGGTTGATTGGATAAGATGCAAACAGAAAAGAAAGAAGAAAAATAAAATGGACTTACTTGAACATCATGCTGAATTCCTTCAGTGATTCTTCACTCACACCGGTCATGTTGCTATTGAAGAAGAGAATAAAAATCATTTAATTCAATCTTCATATTTATTTTGATCTTGTTAGCAGACTTGATGGCACTCAACAAGGGATATCTGAGGTTGTGGAATACAGCAATTGACCCTGACACTGTGTACCAAATGACAACTACTTTATGACACTATAGTTCACCAAAAACTTAGATGTTTTCATGAAATTTCAAGTTGATTATTTGGTGGGAAACTTAATTATGAATTTACATTGAATTTGAGATGGAGATGGAGAATTGGATGGGGGGAGGGTGGGTGGGAAGGAGAGAAACAATGGAATGAATCTACAACCCTGTATCTCTGCTGCATTGATTTAATGACAGGACATCCTTGCTGTAGGAAGGGAGCCCACCTCACCCATTCTATCAACCCCTTCCTTTTCTATTTTCAAAAAGTTGTCAATTATTTTAAATGAACAAACATAATTCTGCATATAACTGACATTTTCCTCTTGTGGTTAAAGGACTCCCATCACTATTACAAAATAGAAGAATGATATGCTTCAGCCATTGAAATCTTTACCACCTGACCAACCACTCCCACCCCACCAATCCTCAACCACTAATCTGCGGATAAACAACCTTCAGGGTGGGGAGACTTACCGGGCCTGTATCTGTTGTTCTAGATTGTGTTGCATCCTCATTCCAAGTTGGTCCAGTTGGTCCCACTGCTGAGCAATGCCTACAGTCGAATGCTCAGTGTATCTGTGAGAAGAACAAGGAGAGATATGTCATAAACATTATCAACCAGAGTAAATTTTGTTTGATCAATTCAAATCTTTATATTAGTAATACTCATCAATATTTGATGAAATCTGCAGGCTAGCCAACTACAAATCACTACTTTAAAGGAAGACTGAACCTTTCCTTTCGGTTGGGATCTGACAATATCTTTTGTGTAATTAAATCTTTAGCAAGTTAGAGACATTCTGTTCCACACTCAAGCAGCACAAGCTCTCATAATAAATCAACCATGCTAGACAATACAAGATATCTCTTTTTTTTTAAGAAAAAACTTAACTTTAAAGCTTAACCAAAACTGCTTGTCCTGGAAACGGTCATTCCTAATGACTTTTACAGTAGACAATTGTGGAACCTTTTTGTTCTTCCACGATAAACCTAACCTAACCTAACTAAAACTAAATTTTTGATACCTCCTTGACATAAATGGATTTTAAAGTCGGAATTGTTTTATAATATTAGAAATCTGTAGTTACTCACCTGTTGTCCAGAATAAGTCGTTCTTCCATCTTAGCACCGAGTTCCTCAATCTTCTTCACCTGTGTTTTCTCGGCTCTCACTTCCTTGATTTTCTCCTAAAGACGCAGTAAATGAGAGGATACATTGCAGATTAACACAAAATGCCAGTCCCCTTGAAGGGGGGGGGGTGTGGGGGCAAAATGTATTTATACTATTTACAACAACAAACTTATGAGTAAGGAACACAATACAGAAAAAAAGCAAAACCATCTTTTGTCAATCTGAACAAAAACCCTAGTGGGATCCCTCCCCCCTCCAACCCCCCCTCCAACGCCCCCTTCACCATTTCCTTTTGCAATTTTACGACGACAATCAGGAATGATCATCAGGCCACTCTTCTGACCATAATGCACTAAAACATAATCTGCTTGGGTCAAAGATTAATATTCATCCAAAAATAGACAAACCTTGAGATTATCCAGTTGATTTTCTAGATTACCAGATTCTTCCACCATAGCAGCTCTGAGGAGAGAAGCCAAAGTAAGGACAGCAAGTTAGAATGGTGATGGAAATAACAAGATTGTCTACAACAATTGCAGATGTGTGTGGGACATGCTGGCTGAGGATCAAAACAAGCCCATGCATATCGTCAGTTAAGTAGTGCGGACGGACATCTTGCAATCTCCCAGGAAAAAACCGCTAGGAGAAAATGTGATTTATTACCGAAAAGAAACAAAAGAATAAAATGCATAGATTGAAGAAAACCAATTGGTTAGCTTTAATGACCTCAGTCACAGTTTCAACTTGTTAGCAGAGGAATAGTACAATTCAAAGTGGGGTAGTGGGACTCTTGTCTAATTATTTAAATATTATTCAGCCAGCCAGATCACAATATTCACGATCTCATAGTATAACATGCTTTCGACCATTGGTGAGGAAGCCACAGAAAATCAAATGTTAGTAGATTTTTACGGACGCAACTTGCATGTAATTTTACTCTGTGAATGTTTTTAAGAGACTTTCATTTTTCTGAGGATGTAAGCTGTATAATTACAGGAACTTTTGACAACAAGATGCATCAAACATTTTCAATCATGCAAATTGATTTAAAAAATATTTCCAAAGTCCCTGTCTGATGACTGGTCTCAACTTGCCCCCCCCACTCCCCCTTCCCCCCCATTCCCCTCCCCAAAAATTCATTCAAATATTTATACTGATTGAGGATTATTCCTGTATGTTTTTGTTTCTAATACACATCTAATTGAAGATATAATTTTTGCTTTTTGCTTGAGTTTGGTTGGAGGGGTGAGGAGAGGAGGTAATGCCTCCTTTATCAACTTGTTTTTAGTAAGGTTAGTTGTGTAAAAACAGTCAAATGCTTTGTTAGAAACAGAAAGAGAATGAAAAAGAAAGTTTGAACTCTACAAGATTGTTCTGTCGGAGACAAAGTCCCTGTGGAGTAGAAAGACGAGATGGAAACATGGAATGAAACCCACCAAAGAATACCATGGAAGGAAAAGAGAGAGGAAAGCCAAAGTTTAAAGAAAATTATCCCCCCCCCACAAAAACTTCCAAAAAACAAAACTATGAAAATGAATACTTAGAGTTAAATATTCAAAGAATGCTTTATTTATTTAAGGAGTAAATACTTAATGAGATTACAATAAATCATATGAAATTATGAGATGAATGAATGAACAATGAGTTAGAAGTGATCAGTTTTCTCCATCTGGTGTTACCTAACACCATCCTGCTGCCAAACCATTTTCCATTTTGATTTATAAATATGAGATAAATGAAAGATGATGTTTATATATTGAATCTAAGGAATAATCACATTATGAGCTTCATTCATGGTCACAATACAGTTTTGTAAACACTGCTTGGCGAATATGTCTATATTAAACTATTTTTAACCCAAAAGAGATGGCCTCATACTGTCAAATATATAGCTTACAGATACATATGGACTTTTTAGTATTTGAGGGATATAATAGTTCTCAAAT
>KN892265.1:14042-28237 GCA_000934455.1 Apostichopus parvimensis
CTTCCATCCTTACCTTGATCTCCTCAACAGAGTTGCAGCGAACAGGATCGGTGAGATCCTCCTCGGCATTCTCAAACCAACTGTTGAAAGCGGAGGCTTTCTTGGCAAACAGCAGGAAGAGATCTTCGACCTGTCGATTAAAACATGAAAGAAAGAACACTGTCACAGATGAATCCAGAAAAACATTACACAATATAAAAAATATTTAACAAAAGATGAAGAGAAACAATGACAAAATTATGCAAAAATTGAGTCTTAATTAACTGCTGGCTGGATGAGATCACACAAAGAAAATGTCCATCATGTTGTTAAATTTTATTACAAAATGGAGCAAAAGTAGTTTAAGTGACATCAATAAAATGACACTCAGTCGTCTTCTTACCTCTTGGTACTGCTCTTGGGCTCTGAGGAGACGTTGTCTACGGTCGTTAGAGTCGGCAAGCAACTTCTCCCACCTGGAAAGATAACGAAAGGTATCATGTCATAAATTACTACTGATGTCAGACACCTCCCTCGGGCAGCGATCTGTGTTGACACTGGTAAACAACAGTCCAATAGTATTTATTACACTATTCCATACTACTTAATGTATGAATACACAAAAATTCATAGTTAAATCATACAATAACATGGCTCATCAATCACTGCCAATTTTAAATGACAAAAGCACAAAACTGAAAGGTTTGATTAACTTTTTACTTGACAAATCATTTAGTACTGTGCAGAATCATTCCATTGTTTGTTTTCATTCTGTGATAAAAACTCAACAAAACAATATGAATATACAAATAAATATGAATATACAAAATAATATGAATATACAAAAATTATTTGAATATACAAAGTCATATGAATATACAAATATTATGAATATACAAATAATATGAATATACAAATAAAATCATGAATATGCAAATTCATGAATATGCAATACAATACACATTTACATCTACTATGACAATGTTGAATAATATTAACACTCTTCTTCTTTTTACCTCTTGATGAGGCTAGCATGGCGGTCCTGTATAGCCTGGGTCTGGGCGTGGTCAGAAGCAACCAGTTTATCCTTCAATGTTGTGATTTGTTGGATTCCTTCTTTCTCAAATGATTGCAGACCAGCATCGAATGTCTCCTGTTTAGTCAAGAGAGTCTGGACAGTGGAGAGGTCACGGCCGTAATCGTCGGAACGGACAAAGCTCTCCTTCTCAGCTGTGGAAAGTAAAAAAAAAGCAATAAAATACAAGTACCTAGGGATACAGGGAATGTTATAACTACTTTATAGCACATTATTCGCAGCATTTACTGGAAAAGACGTGTGTCGGAACAAAAAATTGCATATGCTGTGAAAATCCTCCTCAGCTATATCCAGCAATATGGATTATCTCTGCAGACAGGCACTGTCTACTGTGTGAAACTGCAGACCACAAAAGAGTTGTAATAGTTTTGACATGGTACCTTACTGAATGCTTAATATTAATGGATTTATGGTGAAGTGGCTCCTTAATCACACACTACCTTAACAGTTCTAACAAATAAAACAAAAAAGTCATTACAATAATCCAGTGCGACCAGCATTGGTAAAATCATAATCCTTATGCTAATTAGTCATTCTTCCAAACCATTCTAGTTGATAAACCTTTACCACCTGCCACGACCCTCCCCCCTCCCCCATCCCATCATCCTCCCACTTCCTTAATTAATTAATTACCAATCCAGGATTCTACAACATCAGCTTTCCAGATGAACTGCAGGAAAGCAGAGTTCTCATCCAGTTTGGCCTTGCGTCTCTCCGCGGCCAGACGGAGCTCCTCCAAGCGGTTACTCAAGTCGTCACATCGCTGGCCGATGGCCTCAGCATTGAAGTTTTCCTGCAGGACATACAGAAAACAATGGACTTCATGTCAGAGTCTCATCTACACGGAAGACTTCTGGCACTTTTAGAATATATTATCCTCAGATAATTGCATTGCTTTCAATATATGAGTTTCTGACATGAAACCAAAACTAATTACAGTCAGGCTCTTTAATACCTCCTTGTAATCCAGGCATCTGTAACTGGCAGTATTGGCTTTGTAGCCAAAAACTGTTGGCAAGTGAAACGAAAGCCAAGCTGGGTTATTCTTTTGGGCCTTTTTAACAATATTTAACTCTATCCTTTACAACAGAACCAAAACTTGGACAAGAAGCACCTTTACCAGTAATGAAAGCAGTGATTTAGGACAACAAATTCGGCATCGGTTTCTACTTTTAACCTCGTAATCTTACAAATTTTTATAGCTTTTCAAGGATCTTCTTCCGTGTACTTTGATCTCTTCAAATCAAGACAACGCAATCAATTATTCCTGTCTTGACTTACGCTATTAACGAGTTCGTCTCCCTTGTTCTTGATGTCATCGACACGGTCCTTGTGGACACCGAAGTCAGTATCGAAGGCTCTGTGTTTCTTCTGCAGTCCCTGGACAGCGGCCAGAGTATCGCCGTAGTCCTCGCTGGAGAGAACGTGCTGCTTCTCGTTGATCCAAGCCTCCTCCTCGTCAGCTCCGGCCAAGAACTCCTGGTAGGCCAGAGATTCATCTAACTTACGACCTCTGTTTCAAACAACAGACAAACAAACAAATTCATTAGCACAGGAGTAATCTGTAAATCACTATCTTCTGGATAATTCAAGTGAACATTTTATTACACTGACCAGTTTGGAAAGATGCTTACAAAATACAGTTACTTCAAAGTAAAGTAATTTGCTACTGAAATGCCATTAATATGTATTCCATTTCAATTGATCAAGAGAAATAAAGCACAAATTATTTAGATTATCTTTTCAATCAGGCTTGTAGGAGATTAGGCTGTCTCTCAGATTTAAGTGTTTATCCCAGTAAAAATCCCTACCCAACAAATTACACTGTTTCATTTGAACAGCTTGAAAGAATGTTCATGGCATAGCAGTCAATAGTAGTTGGCAATTCTTTAAGTGGATTTTTTTTTCAATATGTCTCCACTGATTAAAGACTTAACAAATACAGTAAAAGCCATGTGGTCTGCCTATGTATAAGGTGTCAAATTTCATGAGCTAGGGGTGGGCATTGAAAGAGGGGAAGGAAAGGAAAGAGAAGAGAAGGGTTTAGGATTTCTATCGAGAAACCAAACTAACAAGCTGTCCAGGATCCTCCAAAAGTGTGCATAATTGCCCCAATTTAATACCGTTATTGCTCATGAAATTTACCCCTGGCCACCCACCCCCCATCTATGATGGAGGATTTAAGGCCGACTAAATCTCACCTGACTTCAGAGAGATCTCTGAGGTTATCCCAGCTCTCCTGGAGGTGATCCAATCTCTTCTGGACCTCTTCATTCATGTCAATGTCCAACATGAGCTGCTCACCCTTCTCCTTCACAGCCTGAGGATAATAAATACCAGAGCTCTAATCAACAAACAGATCATTTCTGATAGATCATTAACAGATTAAACTACAAAACCATCTCAGTATAAAATAATAACCTTTGGGGTAAGAAAATAAAATTGCTTTTGACAAAACTCTCCATCCTACAATAGAAGACACTTAGAACTAGGTAAAATGTTTTTTGCAAAGTTCTATCTTAGCAGCAAACTCTTCTCTAGGGCACACTGGCGCAAAGACTAAAAGAATTCCATCATGCTAAGATCACAACATCAGACAAATAACAAAGTTTAAACTATTATAAGCTATTCCTACAACATAAGCCCTATCTTTAAATGATTCTCAGAGGATAATGAAAAAACAGAAAATTGAATCCGTAAAACAGAACTACTGCAAGGACAAGGGGAAGAAGACAACACTGAGTTGAACTTAGCAATCGATAAAGCTACGTACGTGATGGATTCAAGAAAACAATGAAACTAGCAATTACCTATAAATAGGAATGATGTCATTCTACTTGTCTAATGTAATTCTACGGTCAGCCAGGGAATTCCAAAGCAAAGCAAAACTACTTTAAAAATAGCGTACAAAACACCAACATTGTTGAAGTAACCAAACGAACTAAAACTACTCTTGTCATTAAGAATCAATTTTGATCATCTTTTCACCAGAGAATCCTGACACAAAATTGCAAATATTTACCAAATTCTCACCTGTTTTTTTTATTAAATTATTTTATCGAAACTTATATCAACTTATATGAAAATAAATAAGACTGTTAGTAATGCCAAATTACCAGGGCTGGCTCCTGACTTTACCTACCTCCACAAAACATACTCACTACCAATCAACCATATCAAGTCCAATTTGGTACCAAAATATAAATGCAAACCACTTTTAGAATTTGAAATGGTGATGTATGGCACATAAAAGACATGGCAATAGATTGCTTGATATTTTTTCATACAAGTGCTAAAGAAGAACTTTTCAGTATAGCATTGAAGGTTATAAAAGTTGTGTCATTTGAAAATGAAAATAATAGAAGTGAGCATGTTTTATAGAGATAGGTTGAAGGCAGTAGCTTATATATATACCCAAGTGAGTTAAACAATCTTCACCCGGAACTAGTAACAATATTCCCAGGAGTAAAGTATAAAAGGAAAGCAAAACAAAATTAATAATAATAATAATTGCTAGTGGTCAGTTTTTAAAAATCAAACTTTTAATTTACAAGGTTCCTTCCCGCCTTCACCCTTCCTTTTCAATCTCGCCAAATTCATATTAATCAGTGCAAAAGAAGTCCACCCCCTCCCCTCCCTCCCTTCCCTCCCTCCCCCACCAAGGTCAAAAATTAAGATGTTCCCAAACACTGTTTGCCTGGCAATGTCAAACATGTTCTTTTGTTAAAGAAAAGCTTTCAGACATATTAGTCCACCCTTGGATATATATTCGCCATAAAATACGGTAGTGTTTAATATAAGTGTTGGTTAAAGGTTGTTAGCCTTGCCAAAGGGCAGTGAACTCTTCAGATATTAAACCATATTGTTGATATTAATGACTTGCAGAATGCTATCCTCCCATACAGACAGCAGAGTATGCGAAAGTAAAGCAAAATAGTTCTAAAGGAAAAATTTATTTACATGGTTTTGAAAGAATTTTGTAAATGACTTTAACACACCTTTGGTTTCGATGTGGGGTATTATTAAGGTGGTGGGTCTTTCTCACAGATGTCTTAAAAGTTATTATCAGAATAGGTCTGGTATGACCAAGCAGATGTATATTTATACATATAAAATACTTCTATATATATGGTACTTGCTAAATCATGTTTTTAATAATTCAAGGTTGTGAGACCGTCACCATGTGGCATTCAAACTAAGACCTATTAAAAGCTTCAATATTGACATGCTTACCACTGGCACGTAGACAATACTACCACTAAACTACTTTTTGGAGGGAGAAAGCTTAATTGTAACAGATCTGTAGACTAAAACTGAACAAACATGAAATGCAAATTTGCCAATTTGTTTCTAAAATCTTTTAAAACCGATCGTCTCTTGCATTTGGGACAGGAAGAGGTTCATATTTCATGTTTGTGTTGCAGCATGCGATGGCTAGATAGCTCTAAGATGTGATGAAACAAGATGATGTGTAAAAAATAACCTTTCTTTCTTGTTTTTTTGTATTCGACTGTATTGCCATATTGGTCTAATAGTAGCTTTAAATCAAATGGACTGATAGAGAATAACTGTCAGTTGCCTAGCAACATTCCTCAGCTGTTAAGAAAACCATATGGCCCGAATGACCAACTGTGCAAAACAGATGTTGCAGAAAACTAGACTGAATTTGGATATTTTAACCAGGAATCAACTATCAACTAATTGCATCTCACGTTAGCAAGAATGTTTCATTTTCCTGATATAACGAGACCTTGTCTGGCTCTTTACTACAGGTTTGATTTCGACCATATTCACTTTTTTCCGGTATCTGTTCTGTTTTAGAGTCTTTCTCCTTGGATCTAAAACTGGTATTATAAACCTGTGATACTTTAGTGTTAAGAAACCTTGAAGACTATATGCTAATACTGTGAAATAAACCTGAACTTTAAAACAAAAACATGGAAGTTTAAGAGGAAGAAATGTGACTCTGAAAGCCATAGTAAGAAAAAGTTAGACTTTCTGTCTTGGCGTGAAATCAGCTAAAACTCTACAGAGTGAAAATATAACTAAATTTTTGAAAGTATAAAAGAGAAAAAAAGGAAAGAGTGTCCTTTATTTTCCAAATTGCAAAAGGACCTTACTAAAGGCTGCTACAAAATGCATGATGTAACGAATGATTGATAACCTTTAACAGTTCAAACTCAATTTAACTGTTTTAAATGACCACAGGAATTTTTATCCCTTAACAATTTTGCCTGTAAATTTCAACAGAGGACAGGGAACTTAATAAAATGCAGCTTACAGACACTAATTTGCACTTTATACTGATATACATGAAGTTTCTTTGAAGATCTTTAAGTTTAAAGCTAAAGAAATATTCTGTAATAAGACTACTATGACAATTAAAACAAATTTATTTTTTGCAATTTTTATTTTGAGACTGTTGATCACAGAGAAAAACAACCAACTATTGAAGGCTTAAAGTAATGTGAAGTTTGAATGTCATCTCAAGCAGCCATCCCAATTCATCTTCCTTAACCCCCCCCCCCCCCCCTCACACATCCCATCTCTCATCCCTACTAAGCAGTGAACCACTGAATTATATGCTAGGGTTCCATAGGTTATTTTTTGTAAAGTATTTTGAATAAATGTGGTATAAGAAAAGGTAAAAAGTTTCCACAAAGCAAACAACCCTGAAAACAACCCAGCGGCATAGATCAAATTTGCAACGATTGGTGAATAATCTTTGGACAAACTATTTTTTTTTTACATTTCAAGTTTGAACGTAGTCAAATTTAATCCACATCTGCTACAAAACTTCAAGACTTGTCAAAAAGATGAAGGGAAGAAAAAAAGAACCCTTTCACACTATAATAAATATTGATACATGTCAAAAACATGACTTCTAATGCCCAGATATGGAGGGGGGGGATAAAAAACAAGGCACAGAATGTTAAAAAAAAATAATAATAATGAAAGCATTTTGCTAGAAAAAAACAGCATAGCAGTTTAATGTCTGACAGTATTATTATTTTTTTAATGTTTATTTTGGAGCAGACAAAAACAAGAAAATGATGACGCAAAATTTTGTTTATTAAATGTTGTTGTTTGTCACCTGCTTAACCCAATCACCATTTTGAAGCACATCCTGTGAATAGAAGCATGGTTAGAACATAAATGAAAACTGCAAAAAAAAAACACTGGGAATATAGACACTGATTTAACATATAGGAGAGAAGTAGAAAATGTGAGAGAAAATAGTGGAGTTTTACAGAAAGACCAGAGAAGAATCAGATTTATCAGAGATGGGGAAAAGACAACCGGGTATGCTTGAAAACAGAGACTTCCCCAAGTTCCCAAGGAATTTAGCCTTCGAAAGCAGAACGGTGAGTTCACTGTGCATATTTTTTGGCCAATCTACTGTACTGTACTTATTCAACCATTTCCATTCAAATCTTCACAAAAACACAACTTGAATTTTTCTTTTGTTTTTGCATTATTTGACAATAAAGTGATGTCATTGTTTCCTTTGCTAATGTATGCAGTTGATTTTTCAAATTTTCAACGAGAAAAACTGACACGAACATAAAACATCGTTCCTGCCAGTTTTGTTAGTTAACCAGTCTTCCGAATGTTTGGATTAAATCATGTTAAAATAGCATACTTTCTAATGGTTTGTTCACTTTTGGGTTTCTTCACCCACAAATTCACCGTATTAAGAGTGCCTCTTAAATCATAACATACATTAGTCAGTTACTCCATCCACCAAAATATAAACAGAATTTGGATTCCGGAAAAAATAAAATCTTTTAGCACCCTCTGTGAGTATTTCTCGCCAGTGTATCCTTTGTTAATGTTTTATAGCTGTTTTCCCTTGGTTAATATTCCCCCAAAATTTTAAATCAAGTAGGCATGAAATCAGTACTCAGAGCAAAACGGGATAGGAAAGAGAAGCAGGCACTGGTCATGTGACCTTTAGATTCCCCCAAAGTTATCCTCCCTTCAAAGTAGAAAACAAATCATCCTTGATGAGGTTCATACACACTACTTACATTGCTACCCTTACTCTCCCCCTACCCCCCCTACTCTCCCCCTACCCCCCTACTCTCCCCCTACTCCCCCCTACCCTCCCCCAACCCTCCCCCTATGAATACCACCATACCGCTTCAGAACGAGCAAACCTGGCTCTGTATAGTGTGTATGAATAAAATGCACCAGTTTTGATAGTATTATAGAATATCAGCTATATGCAATTATCTTCGATTCACATTGTAAAAATACTGTGACTGCTAGAGAGATGACCACTCTCCTATAGGAAAATCTTTTTTTGGGGGGGGGGTGGGGGGTTCTATTGGTTTACTATTCATATTACAATGCCTGCTTCTCTCCTCAATGCCCGTCATACCCCTCTACTAAGGTCATGCCTGGTCCTGTTATGTATCTAATATTTCACCTCTAGGACCCAAAGTCCATAGTCATGCATAGCCTGTAAGAAAAGAACATTTTTCTGGTTTTCAACAGATTTTACTGAATCAGAGGGAATAACTATTTCAAAGATAAACAAATGTGAAAAGCGAGAGGATAAAAAATAGATATGTAGAAAGATATTCAGCGAAAATAGGAGAAAAGGAACGAATGGAAAAAGCTGGGGTTTCCTGAATGAATGATCAAGATTATCCATAAACTGACCTGCTAGAACTAATCCTTAATCCTCATCCATTATCGACAATGGATGGTCTACATTTCAGAATACTTATTTAAACACAAGATGTCAAAAAGTTTAAAACAAATATTTTTTTGATCTAAACCTTCATAAATGTCATGTATTATGCAAAGGTTTGTCTGTTCTACATCTATTAAGTTAGAGCTTCTAGTAACACTTGACTTTTATCTTCCTCCTTTGATTTATTCTACAAGCAATCTTTTAAGGGACACTTCCTTGAGGAGTAGTCAGAAGAAAAGATACAGAAACAGATCAATCGTTGAAAACGAAAAATACATCGAGAGCAAGAAATGATGGTGCAAGTTGGCAATATTTATCAAATAACATGTAACATAGATCATCGAACGACAACATCCACCCCTTCCATCCCCTCCCGTCGTTGATATAGGCGGTATTTGTCCACAAAAGTGGCAGGACACTTGAGGCCTTGCTTACCTGGATTGCTGGTTCGTGGGCTGTAATCTCGGCTTCCAGGCGCTTGTGTTTCTTCCTCAGGTTCTGGACGCCAGTCAACTCACGACCGAAGTCATCAGACATGGTCAGTAGTTTCTTCTCCCTATGAACCAAGCATATTCACTCATTGACCAATGGGAAGGAGGAATGGTGACATCATATTCACTCATTAACCAATGGGACGCATGAAGGATGACATCATATTCACTCATTAACCAATGGGAAGCATGAAGGATGACATCATAAAGGGTTCACAGAACTAAATCAATCAGTATGAAATCCACTGCCAAGTCACAATTAATACCATAGTCTTAGTGGACTACCTGCCATTTATCCTCGCACTTCTGCAAAACGTATTTTCAACTATCCTGGGAATGGTTCCTTCAATTTGTGGTCTTACTTAATGGAGAAATTGCCAGTCATAATTTCATCAATGTTTCAGTGGAACCATGGTTTCAACAATACTGGGAATGCTTTTTTTGTCAAATTGGTACAAACTAATGACCAAAGGGCATAAATCATCACAGACTCACTTGATCCAGGTTTCCTCGTCTTCGATGTCACGGAAGAAAGCGAAGATGCGATGGGATTCGTCCAGCCTGGTACGTCTCACCACGCAGAGCGTCTTGATCCTGGAGGTGGTGAAGAATATGTACTTGTTAAAAAAGGAATTCAAAATTGTATTCTTCCAATCTCATGACTTCATTAGGAAGGTATCAAAAGGTATCTTCATAAAAGTGGGACTTTTCCATTCCTTTTTTTTTTGTGCAAAGATATTTTAGAACTTGTCAGTCTGTAAAAGGATAGGACCCAAGAAAAGTAACTTCTATCCTCCGATCACCGCTACATCTTCGCTATGGTACGGACTACACCTAGGCTACAATTTAACTTTCAAGACTGAGAAGTGTGAATCAGGTTAAAGGTTTCTAGTTTATTGTATTCCACAATAACCAGTATTAAGTAACCTTACAGTCACAACTCATCCAAACAGACCCTCATGAATACATAACTATTTGTTCACAAATTAGGTCCTTGGTGAAAGTAAACTTTTCCCAAAGATCTACTATGTCAATGCCAGGGTATTAAAACTTTAATAGTGATTATGACACCTTGTTGTGTCCTCCTGACCTGTAGTCTAGTACTCCACCCTTACCCCCCCCCCCCCCCCCCAAGCACTCACTCATGAAAACAACAATATTTTCCAAAGCAATGCAATGACAACAGTACTTTGTGTGTGT
The DNA here is from genome assembly GCA_000934455.1 of Apostichopus parvimensis. Lineage (NCBI taxonomy): Eukaryota > Metazoa > Echinodermata > Holothuroidea > Aspidochirotida > Stichopodidae > Apostichopus > Apostichopus parvimensis. The sequence goes on from KN892265.1 coordinate 24,511, forward strand.
GAGAACCAATTGTCCTTTAACTTGTTTTACAGTTTATCTATCAGCTTTCTAAATGCAATTTAAAACACACAGTGAGTAGGTCGCAAAATTTCCTTGAAAAGACAAATATGGCAAAAGAATGATCAGATAGGTCTCCATCGCTCACAGTGAGCAGCAAAAGAAAGGATGATATCTTAAACGAAAAAGAAGGCATAATGGGTCACACATTCATAAAAACTCAGCTGCAATGTCAGTTTCCCCCCCCCCTCCCCCTCCCACCAGCTTCTTTTTTTTTTGGTGCTCCATAGATGAAAACAAAGGAGGTGAAATCCAAACCTGTCATATGAAGTATGAAGTTTTTGCAGTCTAAAATACCAAAGTCAATCACTTTTACAAACTTACCTCTTGACAAGATAATACCTACACATATAAATTTAATCACGAAACTGTAACGCCTGCATAATGAGCTGTACATCATATAGATATGATGATGATGAGGTGATTTTTTAATTTGGATTGCAATTTTAATTTAAGAAACTCATCTTCGGCATGGAGTTTTTAAGAACGAGTTGTGAATGTAATGCCATATCTGCCTTTACCACCACCCTCCCCCTCCTCCCCCCTCTTCCCCCAAATAAATTAGACAAGGTTCTAGTCCAAGAAAAAGTCTGCTTCAGCACTTAGGAAAATAAATTAACTTGTATAAGGTTACCCAGCACTTGCAAATTATGAATGGCATATGTCAAAAGATTTGTGATTGCTTAAATGGAAATGACAACATTTGTTTCTTTAATTTAAAATGTTTTCTCTTTGTTTCATGGTTTTTTTGTTGTTGAAGCAAGCATGACATTATTGAATCAAACTGTTTCACCTTTCACAACCTCTTTTCAATTCCTCTATCCTGATGAAAAGATAAAAAGTATATGAAACTAAACATATAACACACAGAGATTGCAAACATGCAACGACGGACTATCCTACAAACATACAAAATGATGTCATATGGAAGAAAAGTAATTTTGCTTCATTAACTGTCGAAGGACGATATACCAACCTATCGGAAGTGGACATTATTTCTTTTTTGCTTCTTATTAATTGGTAGGCATCCTGACCTCTTGAGTTACTGACACTTTACAGCTGTGCATCACAGCTACAAATCTTCCATGTAAAAACTGACCGATACATACAGCTATATTATATAGCTACATTCATCAAATTACCAAATGAATAGATCGCTAAACAGACTCTTCAAAATATATATATGTAAATGGTATATTATAACTATACATACCATACTTTGGAAAATATGCAAATGTATGCAAATAAATTTCTACTTTTTATAGTACATATACCCTGATGCATATACAGCTACCATCTTCCAATGGCACACATACCAGATATATATAGATTTATATCACAGCTATAATTTTTGAGACCCATCAATTTTTTTTCCAAATCAGAAATAATTTACAAAACACTGCCATGACTGAGAGTAAACATTTTCTAATGCATCACAACCACAAAAACCCGATGAAGAGAATCGCCAAATTTTGTGACTTACTTCGTGTAACGGACATTTATCGTTATCTTGGTCTCCTTGATGACCTCAGGGCTAAAATGTCCGGCTTCAATAAACTGGTCGGCTTGGGAGTTGAGTACATTGATGCGGTCCTTAAGAAGAAAAAAACAAAAAGGATGAGAATATTGTTGTAACCCAGACGTCACTTTGCTCTTTTCCAATTTTTATTGTAGAACCATCTTTTATGTGTGAGCTAAAATTCAATCTGCTTTTCTCAGAGTCACACGTGGGCTGTATTTAAGTGTCCTAAACTAACTGCCTTCTGGGGGAACTGACAGCATTATTATTTTTTTATTTGTTACTTCCATCTTTCGTACCTCATGAGCATTGATGTCATCCTCAAGCAGAGCGTGTTTCTTCATGAGATTCTGGACGGATGCCAAATCGCGTCCGACATCCTCCGAGGACAAGGTGTTCTCCATCTAAACGGGGAATAGTTACAGACGAGGAGGCAGGTGTCAATCAATACAGAAAATAGTCAAGGTCAAAAGATCATTTAATATGTTAACAGTTTATTCTAATGTCTCAGGTAAAAATTTGAATACATTAACTACTTTGAATAAATTAAGAACAAAGAGGAGGGGTGTCAATTATATTCAAGGTAAAAGATTATTAAATATGTTAACAGATTATTCTAATGTCTCAGGTAAATATTTGAATACATTAACTACTTTGAATAAATTGAGAACCCTCTTAGATGACAGTTAATTCAATCAAGAAAAATCACTTAATTACTACAAAATATTCATTTCTCCTTTATATTTGGATTCCAGATTGCTGAGATGGTAAAAACCAAGCTAAGGAGGAAAAATTCAGCCCAGGAAACACATTTTTGATCGCTTCTCTGAATTCTCAGAAATCAGTCACAAATTGAGAAATGAAGTCATAAATAGAATAAATTTACAACCCTCTTAGATGACAGTTAATTCAATCAAGAAAACCACTGATTACTACAAATTATTTATTTCTCCTTTAAACTTGGATTCAAGATTGCTTAGATGGTGAAAACCAAGCAAGGAGAATAGTTCAGCACAGGAAACACAGGAAAAGGTAACTGAGAAATGAAGTATATTCGGAGACAAAAGTTCTTACCTCTCCGAGCCAGAATTCAATATCCTTGACACTGATGTTGAATGTCTGCTGTTTGTTAGCTTCCTTCAATTTCATTGATTTGGTAGCTGATTCCTTAGTGAGATACTCCCACTGGTCGCCGATGGTTACGATGCGATTCTGGACAGCATTCTCTGTGCCAGCACACTGGTGGTTGTCGATCAACCCTGGAATAAACCAAAGAGCGACGGTCATCATAAAGAATATATCAAGGAGTGATATCAGATGTGAGGATATTGATATGTGTGGTTTATATTGGATATTGTAGAGAGAAGTGTGTGTGTGACATGAGAGGGATGGGGGAGGGAAGGGGGTAAGGGAGTGGGAGATATGGGTATGGAAGTACAGTCTTGTGAGGTTATTGATTGCAAGGATCTTTTTGCATCATTTATCGATATACTCCTCCTGCTCTCTTCTTGATTAATATGTAAACTCTATTGCATTATAACCCCTTCACTGCAATCCCTTGACACCCCTGTTCTAATCCTCTTCTAACTAAAATCCACCGCTGCTAAATCAACCACTATTATTTTCGTCAGCCTAGGACAAATTTTGCATAGGGATAAAATCCTGCTTCCTTTCCAATCCTAGGAGCTGTCCTTCACCACATTTCCACAAACGATCTTTTTCAAATAAACTACACTTCCTAATGCAGTCCCTTATTGCTTTCCAATGCCCAGAACCTCACCTTTTGCTCCCATTCCCTGCTTGATCATCTCTATACATAAACTCACTTGCCTCAATACCTTTTCAATTCCCCTCCCCTCCCTCCTCCTCTCCTCCATCCTACCCTCCTCCCCCTTAGCTATTTCCTATAAACTAACTTTGTCCTACAGCCATGTTTTTCAATTCCCCTCCCCTCCCTCCTCCCCTCCCCACCCCTTCCCCTTAGATATTTCCTATCAACTAACTTTGTCCTACAGCCATGATGGCTTGGATCCTCTCTGCATTAGCTGCCACCTCTGCTTCAAATGCCTGGTGTTTCTGGTGCTTGCTCTGGATGTTGCTGGGGTCCAGGTACGATTCGTCGGTTGCTACCTGAATCTTCTCCATGATCCA
>KN892266.1:0-15354 GCA_000934455.1 Apostichopus parvimensis
AACATGAAAGGATTTACAAAATAGTTTCAATCTATGCACTATACAATATGTAGTTTCACTTTGACACGATATAGTAATTGTATTGAACAATACAATAACAAGTATTTATATATTTTTTTTGTAAAAAATTGGAGATTTCATAGGCCACAAGTCTTTAATCTGTATGAAACATTGCTCTTTTAGAGATGAAAACTCTGATTGTAGTTAATCAGCAAAGTACAGCATACTACATGAAGTACTGTAATTATTCATAGCTCATTCAAAGTTTAAAACTATAGCAAGTAGTACCATTGTCTAGATATGAGTAATGACGAGTTCATGAATACCCATAATCATATATCGTTCAGGTTCTTTGTTCTATGTCACCATATCACATTATGTCAGTTGCTGTCACGTTCTGCTCGAATACAGTTGAATAAAAACACATCTGCTTTAACCTCATTATTTGAGTTCTCTCGCGATTTGTTTACCCACGTTTATTATCACCTCGTTAATTTCTCATACAGTATAAAGAAGATACAACAACCATTGGAAGTGGAAAGTAGATTTTTAGAACTGATTTTGCATGACAAAGAATAAATAAATAACAAAAGTACAGTTTGCTATTTAACAATAGGGTCAGCCGTCAGAAACAGCAAGGACTGTATTAAAACTTGCACTATGGGCCTTGGAGAACACACATATACTGTAATACAGAAAAGTACATATTTTAAAAAGTATTGATAATATGTCACGGTGAATTCAACATTTGTTTAAAGAGGAAACTTGATCCTTCATTTTTAGATTAATGGATCCTTCTCGAATCTTCCGGGAAATGTATCTAAGAACATTAAAAAATAATTGCTTGTACCTACTCCAGTATAAACAAAGGTTATTTATTCCTCCCCCAAAAGCCATATATTTTTATATAATTCTTTTATATCTTTGTCTTTGTTAATTCCATTTTATGAACCTGTTGGTTGTCATAGCAATGATACGTGCATTGCGTCTAATCTCTCCTTAATGTTGCAAAGGTTCCGTCATATCAAGCAATACAGCGTGGAGAGAAGATTAACGTCAATGTACGATTAATCATAAACGGGAGCTTTGGAAAATTAATAGTTGGCTTCTCCGTATCTCGTAGGTGAAATGCGGTAATTAATTAAAGATCAAACTTGACGTAATTTATCGTACGTACTGTAGCTAATACATGAGACGGTCGAGATATCGTGTTATGACAACAGCAATGTAGAGCTAATCACGGGGATAGGTACAGTATTTATTAATTTTGTAGGACGATATCGATACAATCTGATTTATAATTAAAATTATGAAGCTAGCTGAGAAGAAACACAATTGTGTATATACTGGGGACACAGTATGAGTAAAAAACACTTAAAATGGTGCTTTTTTCTCATTTACTCATTTCCTTGATATCCACATCCTCGGGTATCATTGTGCAAACGTAGATATAAATGCTATTGTCATAGTGAGAAAGTCGGGGCTGGTCAGTGTTTCAGGGACTAATTTTTAGTACAGTAGTTCCTAAATTAGTAGTTCCTTTTTGTTTCACACAATTAATTGCTCCTTCAATTCACGTTACACGTATACACTGCACACAGGTTCGGTTACAGTATAATATCATGGATGACTTTTGGACAAAGGCACGATGTGGAAAAACATCTTGCAAAGGATTACAAGGAGAGGGAGGGGAGAGGGGGAAGGAGAGGGGGAATGCAGCGGGAAGGGGAAGGGCGGGAGGGGTAGGCTTTGGACAAGAGAGCAACCACACATTTACAGTATATATTCAAATTACTGCACATGTATCCATTGACAGCAGTCCAGCTCTAGGCAGACTCAGTAATTAGTTTAGCATTCAACTTTCTTGCGTTGTAATCTTGAAGGCTGTGACTCTTGTCTAGAGCTCATAAAATGCTATGGTTCCTGAGAACAAAACTGCTGTTTATAAATCTTTTCCCAGTTTGTATAGGAACATGACCATTTGCATTTTGCAATTGCAAATTGGGATAAATTATATTATTATTGAAATTTCCACAAGCTACTGTATGTACAGCAACTTTAAGCTAGCCTATTTCACTTTCTTCATCTGGATCACTTTCATCTGGATCACTGGATCACTGGATAATCTGGATCACTTTCTGCATCAGATGGACAACCCTGCCCCACACTGCCTACACTAATTAAAGGAATACATGGAAACCACTGCAGGAGAGCTAGCCTATATGCCTACTGTATGTGTTTCACTACTAAAGTTAAGGAGGCCAATGCTATGCTGGACTGAATTCGGAGGCCAAGCATTTGTCTTCAAACTTAAGACTTGACAGGCAGTCTAACGACAAGACAATAATGATCCTTTGGAAACAGACGCCCAAAACTAATTTGAACATAAACCAGACCTTAGACATGGGAATTTACTTTAGTCCAACAATATTTATATGACTCTAATACACATAGATCTCTGTCTATAATTTTTTGCTATAATGATAATATGCCGGGCGTGGAGAAGTTGGCTGTGTGGATTAGGCCTGAATAAATTTGCATGTTTGGTTTGATTTGATACAGTAACTGGTGAAATGCTGAATAAATATAGGATCTGGTCTTATAATTGAGCCAACGAAATACTTTCACACACATGCTCAAGACATGAACAGAGGCAGATTTGGCAGAGGTTGTACCAAAGAGGACCTCTTTAAATGAGTATCAATATGGTCTGTCAACTGTATGCGCCTCTCTAGCAGTTTATTGTGTGGTTTAGAGCAGCAATTTTTAACCACATTCACAACCAGGATTTTCAGAGCCAAACTTCACAAAATCTGTACAACAAGGGTGACTTTCTTCCTGGCTGAATTCAGCTGTCAAACTAAGTAACTTTTACATGTCCTTACAGACTACATATATCTAGACAAACTTTAGTATTAAAGATGTTATGAATCCGTTCCGGGACGCTGAAAGAGAAAACATTGAGGACAGACAGTGTCCCTGTCAAGCCGGCAGTAACAAACATCTCAATTGATACATATTTCAGGGGGTTTGGACAATTTTTGAGCGCTGATTTAGTTCGATAACAATGAAGTTCAATGATTGAGTTATTTATGAGGGCATCTATGGCAACTTTATTTCCGCCATCACAACTGAATGATCTCCGAGGGGACTTGGGAAACTGGAAGGGGTAACCGACGGCAAACTGTAATCGGTGAAACTGAGCCCTGATATAAGGAGACAAATGAAGTGATATCCTTGTAAATTTAGTGAGCAAACCCAAAACAGCTGTATTAACAGATTAAACACCTGGTTTCGATGACAAAATAGACATTTTTCATCAGCTCTTCAAAACGGCAAAGTTAAAACCCAAACCTTTGGCTCTCCTTCCTTCGCTGTCGGAGACCTGCCAAGCCGTAGATATTTTTCTTCCAATTCTCTCTTCGTGACGAGACATCCATGCTTGACGTAAACGTAGAAAGCCACAGCTTCGATGTATTCTTGTAATCCTGCAGTGAAGGCGTGTAGGAATTGAAACATGTCCTCTGATACCAGTTCCTCGGCAACTTTGGAAAGTAATGAGGACTGGATGTCTGAAATTCTATCGCAAGCTTCTTCCATGACATCGTCTTTGTTTGAGTCTCTGCAAAATAATTTTAAAAAAAGTTTTGAAAAAAACTGGCCAAATATTCAATATTTTGATGATTACAAATAAGACTTTCTTTTGAAATTTCACTCATGCAAGAATCTCTGTTGTCATGAAACCCCAAAACTTTGACAAGACCCTGCCAGTTTGACTTTGTTCGAGGCACCAGTTTTTATCATATCACATGTGGGGTGCTGTTCCTGGTATAGTACTGTAGGTACCCTCAGGATATTTCACAGGGATTGGGTTGACAAAATCAACTAAAACAATATCATTTAGCCAATAAATGCTGATATTTTAAAGGGTTAAAAGTCCCATACTGTAGCTGAAGTTGCTTGCAAAATAAAAATTCTGCATCTTTAGGTAAAAAAACAACATCCTCATAGCATTTTGTATGAGATAAGATTTGTGGTTTGCTTGATGTAGGTTAAATCATGTACTTACAGAGGAAAATAATATTATATTTACAATAATTCATTAACTTAAAAAAAAAAAAGAAGAACTTTGACAGCAAAGCAAGGAGCAAGGAGGGTAGTTAGCCAATTGAAATACTTTGCATTTGATCATCCATAACTCAAATTAGGGACAAGTTTTTGAGATGGGGTAATCTCAACTAACATTGTGGAATATCTTTTCTCTCTAGATAAGTGTGACACTGTCTGCTGCTGGGCTATCCCTTCAAAAGATTGAGTTTATACACAGTAGAACTAACAACAGCAATAATCATTTCATATAACTTTGTAAAATCTAATTTCTCCGCTCTGAGCTTCCTTTCAATGAATGTATGATTCAGAGTAAAATGTTTGTACAGTACATGTATAGCTTCCTATTTCCAAATTTGCATCTTGACATGAATTTGGTTAAAGATGTCAGTTGAGAGAGGAATATACCTCGATCACACAGATTTCTGGTGGAGCTCGAAGGAGAAAATAAATTGCTGTGCAGTGAAGATGGGCAGACACATAGTCTTCTATGGTTTCGTTATGATAACTAACTGGAAAAGTTACTCTCAAGCTAGAGGTGGCACGCGAGGGCTCACTTTTTAAGGGTGGGCGGGAGGTGCTGAGGTAGCACAACCCTTGATGGGCAATGGGACCTATCCCTTCATTAGAGGAGTGAACTATCAGATTACTCCAAAACTGACACCCAAATGAATCCTCAGTGTCTTCTACACTGTTCAAAAAGGGCTGTATATGATTTACATCATTAGCACATTTGTAACAATTTCTTTCTTTAATGTTCACAATAAAAGAACATGTTTTAAATAACAAAAGGACACTGTATTTGAATATAAATATGGAAAACGAATGCTTTTTGTTTTTAAGCAAAAAGGGGCACTTCTCATTTATCAAAAGGGACAGTTTTTTGGGGCTCAAAACTTTGGGGCATATAATCACCCTGTGTCACATCTCTCTACTGTAGCTCTGTTGCCGCTGTTTACAGCTGTGAAGCTTCACATTAATGATGACCTAAAGATAGGAAACCCATAGTAAGCCCAGCAAATGTAACTCTTGCAAAATCAATGTTGACCACCTTTTCGCCAATTTGTGGTGAGGGGGACAGTGAAAGAGCCATGAACACCAAACATGATGTACTGTAGCCATAATTTTTAACAGCAGTTTGGCACAGTTTTTAAACATACAGACCGTTACTTCATCAACCACTGTCGTAAATACACTTGCTCGCATTATCAGTTTATCATCCAAGAAGTGTTCATATCATGAAGAAACTTCAAAACACAAGAACTTTCAAGACCTACTTTTCTTTTCCCTTCTTTTTTCCAGACCTTTAACGATTTTTGATACGACCGCTACGGGGTTGCCACGCATCGACCGACTCGGGTCATGTCAAGCAAATTTCGGACAAATTAAATGTTGATATACCCTTGCAGTACGGTATAGACTGGTACTTACCCGGAAATTCTGTGCAGCAAGAAGATAATCCTCTTGCTCTCGATGGTGATATCTCTACTGAGCTTGACAATCCTTTCATATTTGTCATGCTTCGTATCCAGCTCCTGTTGAAACACACTGCCAAACAAGAAGGACAAAATTGGTATTTGTATACAGTGTGTGGGGGTCACCATAGGTGTACGTCCCAATGAATCAGCATCACAGCTTTTGTGAGGAAAATATTAACTAATATCGTCCCGTCTGTAAACTACATTGTCCCGAAGGTTTTCCCGACCATCAAAGATATGAGTGTGTTTAAAATATGCAAATTAACATTGTACAAATATAGTATTTAGCAACACTATACGTGACTGTTTTGGAAGCATAATATGTTCATTCTATTGACATACAAATCATGATTGATGACGCCATATTATCACTGTATAAAGCAATTGTTATATCAGTTTCGAAATTCTTCCGATTCATAGCAAGAGGCTGTTTTAATCTGTCTGCCATGGTTTATATAGAGTATACAGTATATATGTTCCATTATATTATACCGCGGTATAGTGTCACAGAGATAATCAAGGCCATAGACATCGTACAATTTATCCTACACATAGTCGAATTTGACATGAAGTCACATACTGTATGAAAGGGGCATATCAAAATTCATGCAATTTATGAAAGTTCATACTGTTTCTTTCAAAGGCAATAAAACTACAATTAATAGTCAAGTAGACAATCAAGGCCAAACGCAGTGTGGATACAATTTATGATTAACGATGTAAACTGTACACATACATTGCAGAAACATATATGGAGAGGGCAGTATTCAAAAATCACATATTCACAAGAAGTGTAGTCGCATAATACTGACTACCATTTGGCAATTGTTAATCATGTGTGAAAGCATCAGCCAATCATGAACAACTTGAAACAGTTTAGCACTACCACAAATCTGACAAATGCGAACAAGCCTGGTGCAAATAACCAGGTTTCTAATTAGAAAGGTCAATTGCTATCTTACATTTGAATAACACTATAAGTTAGTTGTAGAAAATTAAAAAATTGTTGATCAGGCACAAGAAAGCTAGGACTAGTGACAGTTATTAAGTACCAGGTACGGTACTGTAAAAGATGATTAGACTTATTTTGTCGAGGGATCAATTATGTTGCAATTTCGGAAATGTCATGATATAACCATAGCAACGGAAAATATTGCATTAGCAAGTCTTTCAAATTGTTTTTCACAAAATGCGAAAAGTCGATCAATGATGTAAATTGTTTCCATAGACTACGTCCATATCATTCATTTTCAAAGTGACTTCCATAATGTTAGCTTACTTTAATCTGCTATTTGTTTGTGTCCAATGTCAAAAATGGTAGAAATATTCCCATGTATTATTCCTTCTCAGTCAAATTGGCAGTAAAATGTTAATATACAGTAAACATACAGAAAATGATGATTTTGAAATTTTAAGAAGGTATGGACAGTCATGTGATCTTGTTGGGGTTTTCTCCTGCAAGATTTGAGCCTATCAAGCAGTACAGTATATATGCTACTGTACTATTTCAATAGACTATTATCTCTGGAATGGGTTGTAATTTATTGCCGTATTCTCATCATTACTGATTCCCACATGATACTGCACAAGTTAATACATTTACACAGTTTCCATTAAAACAACCAGAGTACTTTCCAATAAGTACTGTATTCAACATGTGAAACTCGACGAGGTCTTAGTGAGAAATGTCAACGGGACAAAACAACAGATATCTGTCACCTAGCTTTCCTTGTTTCACTATTATAACCGGTGCTGTGGCTGAGTGGATAAAGGCGGTGGCATTTGAGCAATTGGGAGGTTCGGGGTTTCGATACCCGGCCAGGTCTTAGTAAGGTGTGTTTTTCTTCTAAGAGCAACATGCTTTGAAAAGATTCCAAATTTGAGTTAAAGTTATGCATTGGAGGCCACCCATTGTTTAAGTTGAAGTACATAAGCCCTTGCAGGCTTTTACCACATTTGTGGTCACTAAAAGGCATTAAAGACTCGCCCCAAACCTCGTGCCACGCTCTGAAAAAGTTAACTTTCCGTTGCTTGCAAGTGAAGTTTTCTTCTTGTCGCTACAAAATGCAGACAGTAATGAAATGTGATACCTTGTTATCTTTTATCCAGACCTGAGATGTCCATCGCTGCTATGTACACTGTGTTATGGGTATTGACCGTAGCTGTACAGTATGTATTGACTGTACACTAGTGTCTAATTACCGACTGTAGCAAGCTGTGTGTGTATTTTCTGAGATCGATGGTGGTGTCTAACACTTCTGTTACACCTCATTTGAAACTATGTCAGATTACCGGCATGAGATGTTTGTTTGCGCGAGTCTTCACACCCTTTAAAGAGTCGAAAAAAAACTGCTGATTAATATTATTATTATACCTGAAGGCTTGTAGAATGGGTGAGTTCAAGTCCACATTTTTCTTCTCTTCATCTCTTCTCTGTTTATTGTATCCATGACCTCCCTTTCTACTCCGTTTGAAAGAACCTGCGAAAGTAAAACAGTCGTAAAGATTTGTCGACTCTGTCCATATTCCTTTTCGTAAAGCTTGTGCTAGAGAATCAATTAAGTTAGTAACTCTGTACTTTCTACATCTGACAAGCAATTATTGTACGAAACAATGCAAAGGACCTCCAAAATATTAAACAATAAAACACTACCTTAAAAATATTGACTGAAAAATGCTCCGAAAACACAGTACTATATGCACAGTAGATTTATCAGATAGTTACAAAGTTTTACATAATTCTAGTCTTCTTCAAAACAAAGTTGGAAAATGATTCATGTACAAAGGTCATGGCTTGTATACATGTATACTAAAGACTTAACAAAACGTTTCATATGAAACATTGAATTTATAGTAATATTCTAGATCTATCACCGGTACGAAAACCCAACATAGAGATGGTAGTAGGGTATTATAGAGCCAGACGTTTCAAGCGACTAGGGTGGAGATTATTAACTGTCAAGATGTAGCTGTTTCATGTGACATGTTGCTAGAAGGAACACAATATGAAGTTCGGATAAAGTTCTTCATGTTATACTTTTTCTATCTTAGATCTAATTTTTTGATGACCCAAGGATCAATTAAACCACTTATGGGTCTCTGTAATCCTTCAGCAGAACTAATTCATACCCTGTTTCAAAGCTCATGCTTTACCTACAAGACTATGGGTTAGTAATTTATGATTATTTCACAATATTGTCACTATACACTCTATCGCCCACAATCTGTATGAAACACTACAATATCACAATATCTGAAATTCGAAACAGGCAAGAAACAGTATTTCCCTCGTTGAAACTTCACAAGATCTGCTTTCATTTTGCATAGCTTTACATCAAATTTTGTGATGACTCAAGGATCATTTAAATTGCTTATGGGTATTTGTAATCCTTCATCATAACTTAATTTATTCCCTGTTTCAAAGCTCATACTCCACCCTAATAAAATAATACAGATCTAGATTTTTAGCAATATACAAAATATTGTTACTAAACACTTTTATCGCCACACTTGATATGAAACGCTGCATTTTATCCCAACATCTGAAAAAAAAAAGGCGAGAAACCAGTATTTCCCTCATTAAAAAATATCACAAGTTTCCTTCCCAATTGTCTATCTTTGTTCAGCTTCATACAGTACATACATACTGTTCATAGATCATTTTTACTTACTTTTACTTACTTTTGCCTTACTACTGTACTTCCAAGTAGTTACTGACACTATTTTAGGCAGAGCTAAGTCAGGCAGAGCTAAGTAAGTCAAGTTAGCCGCACACTGCCCGACTCACTTCAACCAATGTGTATTAGTTTCCAATAACTTTATCACTTTACACCCACTCTGTACTGTACTGTACTGTACTGTACTGTACTGTACTGTACATCTTACAACTGATACTGTTCACTGAACTATTGTACTGACAAAGCGCACACTTAATGGCTGTTTTTGTTAACGACCAAGGTTTGTTAGGTTCGCAAGGTGCAGATTTTGCACATGATTGGTTTGGTACATTTGTTTCAACTGGGCAGAGCCACTGCACGCTGCCAACTGACATGTGGAGTTTCTCCCATACTGTCAAAGCCAATGCAACTTATCAACAAAACTGCTAAATATGAATCATTCATACTGGTAGATAAACAAACACATGCACTATATTAAACATTCCATGATTTTTAATGATACAATTGTCAAGATGAGTTGGGCTACATTCTAGATATCAGGCAGAGTGCGGCTAGTTTTAGGAAGAAGTACAACAACACATAATCATGACTCCATACTGTAGTTGATCACAATTGCTACAACAAGAATTTTTGCTGTCTTATACAAATATTCAGAAATGGCTTTGTTAATATATCAATTGGTGTATAATATACTATACATAAGTAAACATGTTTCTTGCAATACTGTTTGTGACAAATGGTGAATATGACTTTTTTTCCATCTCACCAAGTTCTTTCACTTCACCAAATAATATTTTGTTACCAAAGTTGGTATTGATACATTATTTTCTTAGGTCCATTAAGGATATCTCTCATCCACTTGTTTCATGCGCGAAATATGAATTAATAAATTCAATCTATGTGACCTGATCGATTCATCTAAATTAATAGCCATACAATGGCCATACAATAGCCATACAACAGCCTATGTACCTAATAGGGTGGCCACTGGCATGACATCAAAATGGAGATCACATCAAATTAATAATTCAAATACCAAATAGGGTAGCCACTATAATACAACATTACATAGGCTGCTAGTTTTCAATTTGTCTAACTTACAAGCTTACAAACACTGTGTGTTAGATATTTTGCAATGTCATAGATCCAGCCTACAATTTATGTTCACAAGAAATACACGTCCAATGGATGGCCAAGTAAAATATGTTTGTATCTAGAATATGTGTAGAATATGTTTGTATGTATGCCTTCATTTATATGGAAAGCGATAAACTGTACACCCACAATTATTATTTTAAAGATACAGCAGGATTCCAATAAAAATTGAAGCCAAATTGTATAGTTTGCTTCAGAAATTTTTAGTAGAAATGCACATGTGTGTATGCGTCCAGTGAGAGGTCATTCCAGATGTCAGATGCCATTAAGTTGAATTACCAGACTGTCCAGCCATAACTTTGGACGTCTGGCCACCCTGGTACCAATCCAAGAGTGCAAACAGATCCATTCACTACAGTAATTCACAGTTGAATGGGTATTTGGCACAATGGCCGAATACCCCACAACAGTTATTTCCACTTAAAGTTCAACGTTAGTGTAGTCAGTACTGACAGTAGTGCTACTCGATGTTGAGCCTAGGCCTAGTGTTTTTTGTACTAATATTTAGCATATCAAAGTGGCGATCACATTTTCATTCTGGGCGACCAGAATTTGGGAAAAATAAAGATCTAGTCGCCACAGGATTTTCCTCCTGGCGACCTCATTCACTGGGGAATGAAAAAGGGTTGTATGTGGGCCTATACTGTACCTGTCTAGCTAGAACAGAACTTGCAGTGTCTGCAGTGAAGTCAGACTAACGCTAGGGACTGAGCTACATTACTTTTACAATTACACTATCCTTGGCCTTGTGACTAGGCTGTGGCATATAACTTAGAATAGGCTATACTACATTACTAGGCTAGGCCTAACTAACCGTAAAGGAAGAATGAATGTTGGAAAGCCAAACTAGGCTTTATCATTAATGTTGGTCCCTTAGTCCCCTAGTATAATTGACATAATACCCTGCACTGTGGTTTAACCCCTAAAGTACCATTCAATACATTAGGTCATTTGATAGCCTAGTACTAGGCTACCTTCATTTTACACATAGGACGTACATAGCACTTAGCACTATACTAAAGGCACACTATGCAATTGCAATAAATACCACACTTCGCAAAACCGATACCACACACACGATATTTCATATGTCACTACAACAAATTATGGTGGCTTTGTCCAGTAGCTCGGCGTTTTCCAATATAATGCATCAGTCTTAAAGCTTTCGATCACATTGATGATGTATTTGGTATTGCTAAAATAACAATTGATAACAACAATTTGCCTGCCTAACCTTTATCGCCTGCCATGACTTATCTGTGAAAACACGATCTTTGCTGACCAAACCCCAGACGACGCTGAACCAGATGAAGTGTACGCATCGAACTAAAATTGAAGTTATAGCGTAAATTAGGTACAGTATCACACACTTATGTATTTTGTTACAATTTGTTGCAATTTGCCTCTTTGTTTTATGCGATTTGTTAAATTCTCATTTTACTTTAATCAGTTTTATTTCCATCCTATATTTTCAATCTTCATTTTTTTTAATCCTTAGATAACGTACACGTTTAGTTCAATGATTCTTGTACATAGAGAAGATTATGGTAATTTAATTAATAAACTGATCACCTCATACCAAAGTTACGTTAATTGACCCACTGTAATTGACAAAACAATTATCATTCAATGAACGAACAATTAATCGTCTTCTTTTAAATAAAGCAATAACACTTGCTCCTAGCACAAAATTACAGAGCACTAGATATGCAAATCGTTTCACCTTTTCACGATGAAGGCAGCTGATGGCAATTTTATTACTAAAACAACACCATATAATGTTCTACAATATTTCCAGATTCACCCTAGAAGGTATTGCGACTGGTTGAAAGAAGAATATCGCTTACTAACGCAATGAAGTTTGCTCGGGACACTGAACTTTTTCGTGTAGTATTGCTTATTTGCTGAATTTCTGTTGCTATGGCAAAACCTTATAACTTTTCTCTTGCTCAAAAACAACTGCGGATTAAGCGTTTTAGTATTAGTATTAGTATTAATATTAATATTAATATTTTGGTGTATGTATGGGGAAGTTCATGTGAAGATAAATTTACGTGGATATACATAAATGTATATTTTAGTCGCGTCCGAGGTATCCTTGACGCTACATTACACAGGTTCCTCCACTGTAACCGTTAAACGTATGGATGCCTTATTTTTAATCCGGAACAATTTTATATAACTGAATGTTTTGCCTCAAATTAACACTTATGAAAGATGTAAATTAACAAAGTACATTTCTTTAAGAATGCAAATCTAGGGTTAATTGATGCTGTAAATACATCCATGGATAAGTTATTGTCATAAAACGAGATGTAATAATTAGAAATATAAGATCTCTCAGTTTGACGGATTTTAGACATCACCATAGCCGTTTAGAAGTCAGAAATAAACGTCTGTAACCCTTATTTGTAATCCAGAACAATTTCGTAAAACTCAAAATTTCTTGAAAAATATAAATCTAGGTGTAAAGTGGTGTTTTTTTTAATACATCCATGAATATGTTATTTTCACAACATAGCTCCCTCCTTAAAACAAAAGCTATTATTTTTATTAGAAATATCAGAATCTGACTGTTTTCTCAGTTTGAAGGATTTTAGACTCCACCGTAGCCGTTTAGAAGTCGGAGTTAATATTCTGGAAGATTTATTTTTAATCCGTAACAATTTCGTAAAAATTCATGTTTTGCCTCAAATTAACACTTATGAAAGGCTATAGCCATGCAGTTTTATTCATTCTCTATACTAGTTGCAGAATAACTTTATATCATCTTATTTTCAGGGGGTCTTCTACATCGTTGGCATTCGGACGTCATTATTTAATTAAGAGGACACAAACTCAACCATCATCTTTGGCTTACATGACAGAGATCTTTGTGAAGAACAACTTCTCACGAAAAGTTAAGACAAATCTTGCTCCCTTTGGCAGATATCTTATAGCTTAAAAGATGTGTGTGTGGGAAGCTGCCATATTGTAAATCTGTGATTTTCATATTGCCACAGGGATGTGAAACCTTTTGAATTTCTTTTGGTTTGCTGTTCATATATTCAGGGTAGAACGTTAACAGTGTTGACACTGAAATCAAAATGTCATCATTAAATCATGTCAGGAGCTTAAATATTTTTGATTCGGCGTTTTTAAAGATCCATCTCCATTACAGAAAATAAAACATTGTTGTCAATAAAGGAAAGTATAAAAATATGAAGCACATGTGGCTCGATCATGTCATATTTATACTTGATCAAGTCTTCAGGCTTACGTATAAAGCAACACTAAATATGTGCTATCTGCCAAATGACATCATGCATTTCTTAGCTGCTTGGGAGAGCAAATTGTTCATTACTGGTATCTCTATCGCTTAGACCTCTAATGATGATTGGGTTTGTGTCTCCTTCAAGAAGTAATTCTAATATCTATATTTATTTTATCTTTCATCATAATTGACAAATATTAACATGTAACACAAGAAAATTCCACTATTCACACTCCTTTAAGCAAGACTGAAATTATATTTAGATCTCATCCATGGATTCATCCAATTAACATTAATGATATAGCAAAATGTCCAATGTTAACTTGTCTTTCAGACACTAACGAAACTAATAGCTTACGTGTCGTTTTCTTTTCTTATATAAGGCTATTTACGTCAGTGAAAGTTTTCTTTGTTGGTACTAATGTATGTTCGTAAATAGATAGGTATATAGTTAGATAATTGTCTTGTCTTGTCCTTTAGTCTAATTTAATATGGTCTAGTCTGCTCTACTCTATAGTGTACTCTATACGCTAATATAGTCTAACCTAGTCTACTCTATACAGTCTAACCTAGTATATATTCTAGTCTAGGAAAGAACATAGAAGGGACATAGAGGTCCCCATCAAGGACCTTGTGTAATAGTTAAACACATACACCTCTAATCACGTTGTAATTCTAAAAATGATCGTCCAAAGCACTCCTTAAAATAACCATAAGACGCGCTAGTAGATACAGGATACCAATTGGTGTCTGGGTGTTTATTTCCAGTGTTTTTCTCTTCCAGTTGCTTCCAACAGTCGTCCCCTCTTTCTCTCTCTATATCTCATGTTCCACTTACCCGAACAAAAACACCAAGCATAATTGGCTACCACATAACGCCGTTAGCAGAAGAAAAAAATACAACTAGAGAGCTTTGAAGAAAGACTTGGATATCAGAAATAGTGTTGTACTGAATATTAGAATGAGGAAGGTATGGACATAGAGTGCATGGGACAATTAATCGACTCAAGCAAATCATTCATTTCGTTCACAACCCTCCGAAGAAAGAAGTTCTTAGTTACGAACGATTGTTCTGAAACTTAAGACAATGAGTGGAGCCACCCTTGCTAATCCACAAAGTTTCAAAGTGCTTATTATACAAAGTTGTTATTGATACATTAATACATAAAACAAATTATGAGATCAATTCTATATTCATATGTGATTTTCTTGCAATCGACAGCGGTAAATTGTCGAACCCCTGTTTAAGAAGATACATTTCGACTTTAGAAACAGGGGTTCAACAATATGTCCATTGCAAGAAAATCCCATTTGAATATAGAATTGATCTCATAATTTGTTTTTATTACAAAGTTTGCACTATTGAATGCGTTCATTGAAACTTGGACGCTCGTTCTTTTCACTCATATACATTTATTTAAGACGATATGGATGATTTGTGCTTGAAAGATAATTCTCAAATACTAGATTCTCTTTACACATTCTAACTTTTTCATTTACCATCTTCGTGAACCTCACTAAGTCAATCTTGCTGATATTCATATCACTTCATTCGGTGATGTACTTGCTTTCCCACAACCTATAGTCGATTCTCCAAAACTTGTACAACTTTGCTTTCATGGCTAGCGCCCTCTTTTAACTTGAAACGCAATTCGAAAAATCTAAGGTTGAAAAGAGAAGGGGG
>KN892271.1:0-15697 GCA_000934455.1 Apostichopus parvimensis
ATATGAAACAGACAACATTATTCAGAGATATGAAACAGACAACATTATTCAGAGATAAACAAATATGAATGTAATATGCTTTTTTATTAAGATATCAATATGGTGGAGAGATAAATGCAACGATGTCGAGTTTCTTGTCTCGTAAGACTGAGGGTTAAGTTTTGTACTATTTAAAGAATATATATCTATAAGTCTCTCGGATGGGTGGGTACAAAGTATATCTGGTGGTCACAGTGCGAATTAGAACCCGATCTGTGTGCCACAGCAGGTAACAATGTTCCTTTGCTGCCTGTGAAAATAATGCAAAATATATCATTAAATAGGAAAATAACGGATCAGAAAGTTCAACATGTTGTCCATCTGTTATCTTGGATTATCCTCATCACAAATAGGACCTACGTGAAAACTTGTGACACCGTACATATTTCATGTCTTCCCTTGCTGTGATCTAAGGTTCCGGGCCCACATTAGTAGACGTTTTGAAAGCCCACTAGTGGGCCGCATGCGATTTGATGCGCATGCGGCAAGTCTGCCCGAATATAGACATGGACCACCATCTCTTTTCATTCAAAGCATATTATTAACAACGAAAGAAATAGTCTCACTTTTAAATGCCTAGATAACTCCCCTTTTTATAAATAGTTCAATAGTAATTTTCTCTTGTTTTGAAGAATTTTTTTTTATAAAAGATTAATGGGCCTTACATTTCATTTAATGACATGTTTAGGGTCAGCATGGAAACAGAGGGTCAAGAGGAGACAAAGGAACGAAAGGATTGATGGTAAGTGGTCATCCTTTGTAAAGATGTTGTTACCATGGGAACTGAATTATTTTCACACTTATTTTCATGAATCTTGTCTATCAAGTTGGCTACAAAATATCCATCGGGTCAGCTCTTCATAAGCAACGTAATTAATAATCAATAGGAAAGATTAAGACTTGTATGACCATTGATAAACAATTTTTTTAAAATGCAGTACAATTCGTCAATATAAATCATTGTTAATTATTATTATTTTATATGGAGAAAAAAGAATGACATTTTGTTGGCATTATTAGAATTTTTGAAACATTCCTTTTTGATGACATCATCAATAGTACTTACAGGATATATTCATAATGTTTAGAAACACTTCCTAAGTTTCAATTGTTTTCTTTTTCTTTTGACCATGGCATACCAAAATTAAACTTTCTGCCTAGATAAACTTGCTATCATGAAGAAACCGTTTCATTTCTTTGTGGCCATAAATTCAAAGTATGTATGTATGTATGCATTTTAGATCCTCCTGCAACTCACGAAGAAACCTCATTGGCTTATCAAAGCCGCAAGCTGACCGAAGTCAGTCCCCTAGATTCATATTTAACGTCCATGATTATGAATTGTCAATTGTCAACAACTCTAACCGGACGACATACATTAAAATTGTGACTCGAACTGGGGACCTTATGATTGGAAGGCACCAGCGTTAACCACTGAGCTAACACTCCTAAAGTAAGATCATTTCTGGCAAATGTTTGCTGACTTACAGTAGGTGAACATGTTGGGAGGAGTGGGGTGTTATGATGAAGGATTTTAGGGTGGAATGTCACAGCATGATCTGTTCACTTCTTTCTTGTTTTTACTTCCAACCGTGCAGGGTGATCAAGGGAAACCAGGCAAAAGAGGTTCTTCAGGCGATCAGGTAATTTAAATCAATGTTTTTTTTTGTAGCTTTTCTAAGAAATATTTGAGGTGGGGATTTTTTTAGAATTGAGAAATAGTTGAATAATGTCTGCATTGCCATGTTAAATATGATTCTTGGTGATCTAGGGAGAAGTGTTTAATATTGTAAAGTTATATTTTACACAACAGCACAATAATTATGACATAACTCTGCTCAATGAATGGGATAAGTATTTGTATCTTACAAAGTAGATGTGGGCGGGGGGGGGGGGGGAAAGGGGGGTAATTTGATATTCATTCATTGTATGAATTAAAAATTGATAACAGTGCTATGGTCTGGTGGGTACTGATGGTGACTTCAGAAGCAATGCAACCTACCATCTGTCTGGGAGGTTGTGGGTTCGACTCCTGGCCAGCCAAAGTAAGGTGGATTTATCATCCAGGAGAAATCCACGGTTTCCAATCTGAAAATGTCTTCCAAATTGTAAAAAAAAAAACCCAAATGAGGTTGAACTGCTAATTGGATAGCCACCCGACTACCTGAAGTAAAAGTGGCAATCCATTCTGCCTCCCCTACATGCATTTATAACAGCTTAGCGTCGTAAAGTAACCGCCCTCCCGGCCAGCATTTTGCCGGAATTATCAAAAGAGTTTTCTCTGAAGTGAAACAGAGTGCTGTCACAGTATGTGGTCCTGTTGACATCACAGACTAGCCACTGAAGTTCTTATTTTTCCTGGAATAACTGAGCCATATCTTGATAACAATATTAACCAGAGAAAGAGTTGGGAGTTAAAATCGGGGAAGCATTTATAAGTGGAATGCCTTCCATTTTTTGTCTCAGCGTATCTGTCAAATATTTTTCCCGATACAGAGAGATGAATCACTTACTCGACTGCACGGTTAAGAAACTTTGTGACAATAACTCATCCCAGACTTTAAAAAAAATGAAGTCACTTCTGAATTTTTCTTGATATTTTTCAAGCAACCATTGCTATCTTCAATCTAATTTTTCTACATCTTGTTTCGTTTTCTGTTTGTCAATTGGCACACTTTCTTGATAATTTAGCAATTGACCTTTTCTCTGTTTCACTTCAGTTTGTTTTTTTCATGGCATTGTAGCTATAGCATTGTAGCTATAGCTGTGGCACTGCATCTGGCTGTCAGTCTGTCTGTCTGTCTGTATTATATTTGTCTGCAGAGTGTCAGTCTTTGTGTATGTCTGTCCGTTTGTCCTCTATGTATCTATCTGTTTGTCTGCCTGCCTGTCAAAAGTGTTGAAAGGTCATCATTCACAGGGTTTTGTAATGGAGTGATAGGGTTGCAAGGTGACAAATCTATTGTACATTCAGGATTTGGGCTTTTAACCCAAGATATTCCTATTCTTTATGAAATTATGGTCTAGAAAAACCACATTTGATCCTATTTGTGTGTAAATATAACCTCTGGTATTTTTGCCTTAAAAAATGGACCCCCCCCAGAAAGAACCCCCCTTTTCGGGGGGTGCGTTCACCCAAGATATTCTTATTCCTTATGAAATTCTGGTCTAGAAAAACCACATGAGATAAATCCTCCTTCCAGGTGATACCTAGCTCATTCATAGCCTGGTCTACTTGTTGGAAGTTCAACTGTGACATTTTGTGTGATATTAATGGGTTCATTTCCATGGACAAAGTAATTCTGTCCATTTAGGCGAAAGATCTCATCTTCGGTCTAAAGAAGGTCACAGTGCATTTTGAAACGGTGATTCTCTTTCGTTGGGGCGTCGGCCGAGTTGATGAATAGTTGGCGATATATACTAATTAGTAGTGAAGAGGGGAAATGACTGCAAAGGAAGCAGAGAGTCACAGGTCATTTCAAGGTCAAGTGAAAATACAGAATGAGGCAAGAGTTTTAATTCAACCAGGGATATTTTAGGATTGGACCAGACGTGGTCCATGTGGTTTCTATTTTAGGTTTCCGTAACTTTAGAGATTAAAGGCATTGAAGACTCGCCCCAAACCGCATGTGGCCATCTGAAAAGTTAACTTTTTGTTGCTTGCAAGTGACGTTTTGTTCGTGTTGCTACAAAATGCAGACAGTACAGAAATGAAACGTGATACCTTGTTATCTTTAGCTGGACCTGAGATGTCCATGGCTGTATTGTTTATACACTGTGCTGTGGGTATTGACCGCAGCTGTATGTACTGACTGTATACTTGTGTTTAATTACCGACGGTAGCAAGCTGTGTGCATATTTTCTGGGATAGATGGTGGTGTCTAACACTTCTGTTACACCTCATTCGAAACTAGGTCAGATTACTGGCATTAGACGTTCCTTTTTGCGCGAGTCTTCACACCCTTTAAGCTAAAGACAAGAAAAGGTCAAATAACTACTTGTTTGCAATCACCTTACATTATTTTTTACACTGCCATAAATGTCGAAGTATATAATTTTCCTTTTATATTCTTAGTTATCTTCCTCGAATTTCGTGGATTTCTGAAGAGTGTCAAATAATGTAAGATGGCAAAGAGAACGGGGAAGATATATAAAGGACAACTGCAGAAACATTTCAGTTTTGTTTTTATTCCTTGCTTTCTGTCTACAGGGTAAAACTGGCAAACGAGGGAAAAGGGGTAAAAAGGGTATCACTGGTGAAAAGGTAAGTTCATGGAATGCAGCTGATGGGTGTGAAAAAAACCCAAATTTTATTTTCTTGTTTTATTATGACAGGTAATGATGTTTGATTTTTGGGTTCGTTCAGGAATTTTCAGGGTGAAAGGCTGTTTGGGTGTCATTGTATGGTACTGCTTAAAACTTTGCCAATAATAATTTTCTTAAAAGGGAAATTTATTGATGCACTGTCACCAAAGTTGCTCAGTAATTTATTATAATATTTTTGGAGGTGGTGGGGGGGGGGTGGGTATGGAATTTGAGGTCCAACTATGCCAGCATGCATAGAAAAGTTTGACCATTTTTTCCCAGCCACTATTTATATATTTGCTAAAGTAACAAGTTTTTGGAAGAAGTAAGTTCAAACTTTTTAAAGAATCATTCAAATATAAAATCAACTAATATCCCTTAGAATATTTTCAGCTTTGCTTTATATACTTTGACCAGGGACAAATAATTAGGCATACAATGATCCATGTAATATATTTTGCCCTTCAATGAATTCTATCTATGAATTATCTTCTTTAGGGCGACCAAGGGGAACAAGGTGTGCCCGGACCTCAGGGTGAAGGGGTAAGATCGGAAGCTCAGTAATTGTTGTTCCTAACTCACATCAGTTTATTGGTAACAGATTCCTTTCACTGGTGGTGGTATTCTGTTTATACTAAAAAATGTTGAATTCACAATATGCAGCAATTTATTGATAGACATACAGACAAACTGACAGACAGACAGACAAACAGACATGAAAAGAAAGAATAAGGAGGCAGAGATTGTCAGGCTCAGACAAAGAGATATATAGAGACTTAGACAGCAAGATGGGTAAGTAAACAGAGAGACAGACAGACATATTGACAGGTAGATAAACATATATGTCAACTACTACAGCACATGTTAACCAGAAGGAGTCTTAATGCACCGTTTTCATTTCTTGACATTTCATTTATTTATTTTGGTTCTATCACAACATAAGTATGACATATAACATAGAAGGAGATAAGAAACAGAACTTGTGAAAGGCAGTGTCCTGTAAAACCTCACACTAGGGCTTGTCGGGTAGTGACACTCCCTGAAGAAAATTTACATTATTAAATTGTCAAGAATAAGGTTTGCGTTATTCATTTCTATACATTTAAAAGGTGGAAATTAAACATTGCCAAAACAAACTATGTTTTGCTTTATTAAATATAATCTGTTAGTTTTTTATTACTTTATGAAACATATTAGTCAGTGTTTCTTCTTATTCTTCTGTTTTTAATCTTAAGGGAATTTCTGGTCCACCTGGAGTGAGAGGACCCCCTGGGCAACAAGGATATCAGGTACTTTATATGATCAGAATTTATAAATGGTTGACTTTTCGATTTTGTTGTTTCTTACAGTACTTTCATAAGTATTGCCAAAAACCCTTTGTTACTTTCTGAAATTTTTTTGTTGTAGAAATATTAAGTAGGAAGCAAATTAGGACACCATTTTTATCAGTCTGTGTTTACCTTCCTATTTGGGATATGAAATTTGACATGTGTAGCTAATGGACTGACTTGTAAGTTTAGAATTTTAGTAGCAACATGCTACTCAAAAATCTGCCCAATCGATGTAAACAACTACTGCTGTACCCTGAAGAGACGATAAAAATCACAATTTTCTTCAGTCCAAGAAAACCTTTAAATTATATATATATTCTTCAGAGACACATGTGTAAAGAATAAAGATACAAATATATGAAGAGTTGACGTTTTAAGTTTCCTGTACAAAGTTTTTTTCTCTAATAATTTGAAGCTATTAATTGGGGATAGTACCAATCTAATTATTAATTTTCACACTATGTTATCATTTCCCCCTAAATCGTGATTCGACCTTCAAAATGTTGTTTTTCTTGGATAGTCCTGTATTTTCAGCTCCCTGTTTTTCAATAACCCATATTTTCATATTTATTTCCTTTTTTTGCTATTCAGGGAGATTTTGGTGTTGATGGTCCCTTAGGTGAAAGGGGAGTGAAGGGTGAACAGGTGAGATTCTTTTGTAATTTATGCATTTTTTCTTTCTAATTTATCGGAATATCAATGAACGAGTCAAACATCAAATTTATTGTGCTGTGTTCTTTGTCAAATGAAATTAATGTACTAAAATCTAGCAAAAAAACAAGCTTATAAAATTAAAAAAAAACAACAGCTGAAACATTGGGCTTCATCTATAACATGATGGATGATTTTATTGACATTAGAGTGCAGTCTTCCCCAGGGGGGTAGGAAGCTTCCAAAATGTGGGGGGTGGGCACAACATCAGAGGGGCACTTTTTCATTCCACAACCACCACTCGTTATGCTATAAACCGATACAAACCGGCCATATCACTTAAATATTGATGATGTGTTAGTATGCAATCAATACTATTATGGTGCGCTGCAACATTGATATTTTATTTATTGAGATTGTTTATTGTTTACCGTGCTACAGAAAGATGGGATGCCATTTTAAAAATAGCTTGTACAGACTAAAGATAAATAATTAAAATAAAATATTAAAATTAACAAAGGCTTAAGATATCCAAAAGACAGTTCTTCATCAAAGGGGCACATTTCATTTGCCAGTAGGGCACATTTGCTATTGTGGAAAAAAGTGGGGGGCACATGCCCCAGTACCCCCCCCAGCTCCTACCCCCCTGGTCTTCCCAAACATGGAAGCTGAAACAAACTTCAGGGAATAAGTTACTGTTCATAATTTGTGTAGCAGTGGTAAGGGCTCTGAGTATTGTCTGTAATAAAAATTGGTTGCCGTGTAAAGAAACTGCTATAAACATCTTTGTACCCGTATAGAAATTTGCTAATTTTGCTTAGCATATTACCATGCGTAATACCCGATAAATTAGTCCCTGAACCATTACCAAAGCCGGTGCCTTTCAATCATAAGGTCCCCAGTTCGAGTCACTTCAAAATTAATGTATGTCATCCAGTTACAGGGTTGTTGACAATTGACAATTCATAATCATGGGCGTTATTATGAATCTAAGAGACTGACTTCAGTCAGCTTGCGGCTTTGATAAGACAATGGTGGCTTCTTCGCGAGTTCCTGCTTGCAGGAGGATCTAAAATACATACATACACACATTTGTGCGAAACATCCAACAGTTTTTGAGGAATCCATCCCATATTTGAATTGGAAAGTTGTGTAGCTCAACTACATATACTAAACTCAAAAATTCCATCTTAGAAGGACTGCTGGGTAGAAAACATGGAGAAATAAAGATCAGTTTTCATCAGCACGTATTTCAGAGATTTAGAATTTATTGGTTTTCCTTCTGTTTTTGTCTCTCTAACGATTTTAGGGCCATCCAGGACACCCAGGTTCACCTGGACCACCCGGGCCTCGTGGTGGTACGGTATGCAATTACTTTCGATAAACTTCACTCATTTTTGTAAAAAAGGAAGAAATTAAAAAGTGCAAATATAAAATATGAAAGTACTATCACAAATTTTAATGTAATTTTCATCTATCAATCAATTCGATGAAGAATTTTGAACAAATTTTGCTATGTCAATGGAGCAAAGAAAAAAGAAAAATTATTTTGGTGTTTACAATGAAATTACATTAATTTTGTCTACTGGTGTACTTAAATTGAGTGTGTTCTTTACCAATCCTTATCCTAATCCTAATAATCTTCACATAACAAAGTTTACACTCTGATGATTTTCTTCTCATGATATATAATATTATTTTAATAAATTAATTTTCAAGCTAACTTATGGACCATTGTATTCCAAAAGATATAGTGGAGAGGAGGGGGGGGTTGGTCGGGGTGGCATGGGGTAGTAGCAGTCGGGGATGGTCATATGGGATGCTCTCTGTGCTCCGTTAAAGAGAGTTTGCTATCTGAAGTCAGTAACTTTTGCCTTATTTCAATTTTTTTCGCGGTCTTCCAGTCTATATGAGACTGCACTGTTTCACTTAATGCATTGCCTGCTTGATGTGGTGTTTACAGGGGGCATGCACACAGGCTGTTTTTGTAATTTTCTCCACATTTATTATATTATTGTTATCTCGTTAGTAATGTATGTGAAATCCCACATTCTGTATTTGGGTACCTTTCCTCCCATTTCAACTTTACTCACTGCAGGGTAATACTGGACCCTCTGGATCCCCGGGAGAACTTGGAGAGGATGGACCGCCTGTGAGTATTTTTTATAGGACTGATTCAGTGTTTTATTACTTAACCAACTTAACCTCCTCCCCCCCCCCCTCGCTCCTCCCTGTCTCATCGGCAGATTATAAACACACTATTTCTTATATGAGCATGTTTGGATCAATTGAATCACTGAAGAATATTTTGGTAAAAAATTAAAGCAATATTTCATGTTTTTTTCCTCGCTAATGTTCCAATTCCCCATCCCCATCCCCAATGCCTTGCCCATCTTGTCAGAACAAAGCAACACCTTCAACACCAATCCCACTTCTCCCGTTCCCCATCCTCAAAGCCCCCCTTCCCTGCTCTTCCCATTCCCCATCCTCAAAGCCCCCTCCCCCACTCCTCCTGTTCCCCATCCTCAAATCCCCCTCCTCTCCCACTTCTCCAGCTCCCCATCTTTCAAAGCCCCCTCCCCCTCTTCTCCTGTTCCCCATCCTCAAAGGCCCCTCCTCCCCCACTTCTCCCGTTCCCTATCCTTAAATCCCCCTCCCCCACTTCTCCAGCTCCCCATCTTTCAAAGCCCCCTCCTCCCCCCTCTTCTCCCGTTCCTCATCCTCAAAGCCCCTCCCCCACTTCTCCCGTTGCCCATCCTCATAGGCACCTTCTAAAACTATATTTAAACTCTTTGCTTGCGTGGATGGTAAAGGCTGAACCCAGGGCTCTCTTTTAAGCTTATTTCAGACCAAAGTTCAAAACACATTTGAACACTCATTTTTCCAAATATGTGCGTGAAAGCCAATAATTGCCGTCTGTTTTGATTTGACTAATAAAGCTCAAATCTGTTTTTACAGGGTCAACAAGGCCCTCAAGGAAGTCATGGGCCAAGAGGATTGTGGGGACCGCAGGTGAGATTATACTCTTTGGCATCGAAACTGTTATCAAAAAGACGAGGGGGAATTAAAACAATACTGTCAGAGAAAGATAATTATTTGTTAATACCTCAAAAGTTCAATCTGCCAATCTCTTAAATACTCTGGCTGAAAAGTAAATTCAATAACATTCCATGAAGTTCTGCTGCACTTTCCGTAGAATTCACTCCTTTATCATTCCTGTTACTGTGTGCTCAGGTCCGTACTTTATGAAAGGTGCGAAATCACTTTCTCTCACTTCACAAAATCACATTCAGCTGATAATCGTAAACCAAAAACATGTCACGAAAAATCTTGTGGATGGCTTGGAAAGAAGAGTAGGTCACTATGCGTACTATATGAAAGTTCAGCAATTAATTTTTTAATTACAGATTTATCTTATTGGTAATTAAATGAATTTTTTGCCAAGATGATCAGTGCTTGATTTACCAAAACATTTTCTCAAGTTTCCCTTTTTCTTGTAGTTGAAATAACTTACTAAAAAAAACAAATCCTGTTTTTTTAATGAAAAAATTTTTTAGTTGAAATGTAAAGGATAAGAAATAAACTGTTCCGTGATTACATGGGAATTTTAATCTTCAATTTGGTACCAATCTAATTATTGATTTTCACCCTTTTGATCTTTTCCCCCTAAAATTGTGATTCGACCTTCACAATCTTTGTCAGTTGAAATGTAAAGGATACGAAATAATCTTCAAATTGAAAAGATGTGTGAATATAACAAGGAAGGAATCCTCTACTACCAGTCATAGGATATTTGATGAAAGACACTGCAAAAGTGAAGCAAACAGAAGCAAGACTTAATAGTAAACCAAAATTAAAGAAAACGCTTTCTTGCTCGGAAACTTGCGAGTAGAAAGACTGCAATAAAACTGTAGCACTTTTTGAGAGTACAAGCTCAGTATCTCCTGTTCTCTTCCTTTGTTGTGTCAGGGTCCACCAGGTCCTCATGGCATCGCTGGAGAGGAAGGATCATCGGTAAGGAGACTAAACATTTTCAAGGATGACTTCTATATTATTATTATTATTATTACTATTAACCAGCATTTGGAACGCTATTCACACCCCAAAGAGTGTACCATAGCGTGTACAACTTAGCCCTGGTCATTGGTAACTTGTCCACACCTACACACCAAAGTGTGCACAATTCAATCAATCTCTCCTGGGGCACCACAGTGCACCACAACCACGTGTCCCCTGGGGGACTTCCCATAGGGTGCAGCCACAAACCAGCGCCCGCAACTATATTTACAAGTTACCTCGCAAGTCCCCATTTATAACACCTGGGTGAAGAGAGGCAATGGAGATAAAGGGCCTTGCCCAAGGACACAATGCAATGATCTGGCCAGGGCTCGAACCTGTAATCCTTAGATCACAAGTCCACTACCTTAACCACTTGACCACAACGTCGCCCCCCCCTAACGTATGGTCAACATGTTTTTAATATATGACAGCCCACTAATATATATTATGTTAGTGCAGGTTGCAATTTAACATCTTATTTCAATAGTCTTTCTTGAATATTTTAGACAGCCTGGGCTGGTTTGTCTACAAATGTGACTGCAGGCAGGGGTTTGGGTGGGGGGGGGGGAAATCTATATCAAACTCAGCTTCTCTGAAGTGATGCGTTAATCACAAGCTGGAAGCCCAGGGCTTTGTTGAACACCCTGACTGGGAAGTTTTGTACAATTTTCCTCGTTTCTGATTATTTGGAGATAACTTTATTTAGAGCAAACTTAAGTTGCTTGGTATAGTTTGTGGGAATTATAAGCCATTTCATGGATCCATAGCACGGTGGTTTTATCTTTAGTTTCTTTGTAGGAAGGTGAAACAACATTTTAGTTTCTTATGAATCAAGTTGAACAAAAGCTTTATCATTGACCAATAGTTTGCTTTATTGATTAAAGAGAGGAATATATAGATTTGCATAAGACTGTCTTATGCTGTACAAGTATAAAATAGTTACCTGTTAGCAGTGAACAATTTTATCTGGTATCTCATCGCAAACTTTCATGCAAAATGGACAAAATTTTTCTATGTGAATGCAGGGATGTATTGTTCACATAGTATGTATTTCCAGCATTTTGTGAGACACAATATTTCATAAATTCCCAAACTTCTATATACTAAATTATTTCCCTGGTTAGTCCAAAACTGAAAGAACCCTTAAATTTTGAAGTTTAGTCGTAAAGAGAGTCCGTTCCCTAAACGTGGTTAAGACAAGATGACGGAAGGCATCTCGGAAGCTTTGCTCGATGATGTCGTTTGTGTTTAATTTACAGGGAGAGCGTGGACCGAAAGGTTTGCAAGGAAATCCTGGCTCAAGGGTAAGGTATCAAAAAGCCTTTACATATTTTTATTTAATCTACTACATGTGCTTTTTCATTTTAAATTTCTGCATTTTTTGTCCTGCAATATTAGAGAAAGAAGTGTACAAGAGTGTAGGCCATCAGAAAAACTGCTGATTTCCTCCAAACATTGACAAGAATACAGGTTTAACTTGCTGAGGAACTAACCGTTTGCTACCTATTGCAATATCAAATTTCTGTAATAATAAAAACCAACCTACTATCAGCTCAAATTTTTAAGAAATAGTTGGAAAAAAAAATCTCTGATTTGCTTTCCGCATGTGATCATACCAACACGAAAACTTTTTCAGGTGACGACAATTTTATAGTTACACAAAATTGAGTAGTTTCTTGATAGTTAATTGTTGTTTTTGTTTTGTGCAAAAATTCAGGAGATTGGTTTGATCAATTTGTAATTTTATTGTTATTAAAATAAAGTCAGTATAATTTGGTTAAGCTTAGTAGATATTGATTTACCAGACTCAAAAAGATGCTCATCTTGGGAATTGAAGTTTAACTTAAATTTTAACTCCCTTTGGTAAGCCGTTAATACTCTTACTCTTTTTCGTATAGGGACGGAAAGGACATGATGGAGTATTAGGTGACCGTGGACCTCAGGGTACAGAGGTAAGACATTGTTATTATTAGAACAATTGAAGAGGAAAACAATTGAAAAACTAGTAAGGCACTTCTTTGTTTTTGGTTTCGATGATAATCGTAACCTTTGCATCATTCATGATGGCATGTGTGTGTGTGTGTGTGAGTGCATTTGTGACGCCCAGCTTGTAAACACGATATCTAAAGAAGGGAAGGTCAGACCAATTAATATTTGCAGTGTAAAAGTACCACATTGAGTACAAGAAGCCTATTGCTTTTGATGGAGGTCAAAGGGCATTTGGGGTCATCAGAAGTCAAATCGTGAATCCTTTGTAAACATGTACATCCTCACTGTACATTATGTCAGATTCATGAAGAAAACTGCTCATGTTACATCATCGAAACCTCAATGCATTTTTGCATTCTGGTTTATAAACACAATTGGCAATGTTTGGGTATAATGTTTGGGAATTAAAATAACTAATTAGTGTGTGATGTAAATCAGACAGATGGAGTTAATACACAAAATTGAACCTTGATAGAATTTATGTGAAATTCATCTTACTGTTTCTTCTTTCCCTTTTTTTTTTGTAGGGTCCACCTGGTCCAGAAGGACTTAGAGGGTTCCTTGGACCCAAAGGACCTAGGGTGAGACACTCCCGCAATCCTTGTTTTGATGTTTATTTATTTAGAAGTGGCCGAAGACCATGAGTTGCTTCCAAGAGTTTTGTCGATAATAAATCTGTTGAAGGCATTTAACGTTGTGTCTTAACTTTGCTCCATCATCAAAAGGAATCTGTAAGACTATGTAGTTTTGGGAAGTGCCGGTTATTTGCTGTCCTGGGGGGGGGGGGGGAACAGAAAAAAGTGATGGAGGTGGGATGGATGTGGGCCATGCATCCGAGAATAATCCAGGGTCCCCTGTGCCTGCAGTCATTATGCCAAAGAGATTTCAAGTATTCTGAAATAACCAAAAAGCAGTTGAAAGTCAATTTGACAGTGACCTATAGCTTGACATTAATACTGCTGATGCTTTTAAATTCTCTTACAGGGCCTCCTTGGTGCACCTGGACCTGTTGGGCTACCTGGCTCCAGAGGGACCCAAGGAGAAATTGGACCGACAGGAAGAGTGGGGCCCTCTGCTGATCGTGGGAGAAGGGTAAGTTGTTTATACTCCAGCCATCTTAGTTTAGTAGAATTTGCAACTGGCTGGATGATGATGATGATAAACTTCCAGTAAAGGCTTGGCTCTCAGCCAAAAGTCTGTGAACCATTCATTTAGACTGACAACAATTCCCTCCCCCCCCCTCCATTGGGTGTCACTTTGGAGGACGAGGCCAGCATGAACACAAAAAACCGTAACTAGGTTTCTAAATTAAATGGCTATCCTACAATGTTTATTCAAAAGTAAGGAATAATTGCACTCCTCACCGAGCAACAAAATTTCCTGTTAAATAGCTGTGTATAGTGAACATCAATAAAATAATGTCATTTCTTTTCATTTTGCGGGAGTCGGAGAGTAATGCTGAAGGAGAATGTAATGCATATCCCAAGCAATCCTGCACATACCTTGGGATGGTTTTGTATGTATATGTATGTATGTATATGAGATCCTCCTGCAAGCAGGAACTCGCGAAGCAGCCTCATTGGCTTATCAAAGCCGCAAGCTGACCGAAGTCAGTCTCTTACATTCATATTTAACGTCCATGATTATTAATTGTTATTAGTCAACAACTCTGTAACTGGACGATATACATTAATCTGGGAGTGACTTGAACCAGGGACCTTATGATTGAAAGGCACTGGCGTTAACCACTGAGCTAACACTCCAAAAGTGTTAGCACTCCAAAGTGTTTTGCGAGATATTTTTGTGCAGTAGAGATTTGGATTCAGGAGGATCGCTCTCTCACTCTCTCTTTCTCATAGAAGATCTGTAGACCAAGAATAATTTGATTGATTGATTGATTGGTTGATGATATTGATCTTCTCGTCCAAAAGACTACTACAGTGATTTGATTAATGAATGGATAATGACATCAACTGCAGTACATGTATCACTCAGTGTTCTTGTTCTATATCTGTAGTGGTTAGTTACTTAACAGCATGCTATGGTTTTGATTGTAAATATTTATTGTATGATTTGCATATTAATTGAAGTTATGTTCGGGTTAATGGGTTATTGTATAGTGCCCTCTACAAAATAATATTTCAACTGGTATATTTTTGTTTTGGTTACTTAACCGTTTACATTAGTTTACTTTAATTAGGAATATTTTGGGGTCATGGTTGGATTAGGCACTTCCATGGCAGAGTTGGTGAAAGGCAAAGGCCAAAAACTTGATTAACTTAGTTATCAAATTTATTTTATTTTTCAATGCCACTGCATGAATTTATTCGCGTGGTGCATCAATTCTGTCATCTCTACATTTTTTCCAGGGTCCACCTGGTGAAGAGGGTTCCAAAGGGGCAAGAGGCAAGTCAGGAGTTCCGGTACGATTTACTGAACAACTTTAAAAAATAACAAATCTTATGTGTTGGATAATGCAAAATTGTCTTTCACATTTATCTATACTCGACTCCCTTGAAACTCAGAAGTCGCGCAGTATTGTTGACTAAGTATCGACTTAGAAATCTAGTAAATAGACTCGCTTTGGGAAGTAGTATAAACTTGACACAGATGCTTTTCCAACCCTCTACTCTCTTTCCAGGACACTTTAGACCGGGGCATATTTCTTGTAATTTTAAACTAGAGAAGAAATTATTCAGTAATTGCATCATTTGCACAAATAAATGGTTTGATATTAATTCACTCTGATAGCTTGCTTTACCACCCTTTCATTGGAGCTGTGATAACTTGTATGTGAATATCACTCATTGAAGGGAAGTTCTATGCATATAAAAGTGTTTTGTAGCCACACATATATATGTTTAATAGTCACAAATATATAAGTCGAAACACTTTTCTTCTATTATACTGGATAAATTTTCCACGAAGGATTACGACTTCCTATTTGTAATGACCGTTGATGTTACATATACCTTTGAGTACTGTAGGTTTCACAGCAAATTAGGTTAATTACTAAGTTGAAGCCTAGATGAAATCAGATCCTACTGAAATTTTCTTCTCATTTCTTATTACAAACTGCATAATTATCTCATGTTTTGTTCAAGAACAGTGTTTCTCTTTCTCAAGACCTTCGGATTTTAAGAGCACTTCCTTCCATTACCGACCTAATAGCATTATTCCTTTATATGCAGTACATTTTTTTTTTTTCTCATATCGACCAATTAACTTTTTTGCTGTTTTGTTCCATAATGCAGGGCGTACTGGGGGTGGTTGGAGCGCGAGGAGAGAAGGGGGACGATGGGGAGCGTGGCGATAAAGGAGGG
>KN892275.1:11123-26264 GCA_000934455.1 Apostichopus parvimensis
CCCCCCCCCCCCCCCGTCCCAGGTTTAGTGACTGACTCGTGTAGGCGCTAGGCCTATCATGACTCGTGTATCTCATAAATGGAGCTGAACATATTGTGATATGAGATGAATAGTTATTAATTGATTAACTTTTCAACTGGATTGAAATAAGAATTACGGTTTTTATTTGTTGCGAAAATACACCGCTGAGGCTGTCTGCTAAGCCTGGGCGCTAAGCTGCTAGTTATCTTGTTGTTATGTTACACATTTTACCTCCAAGTTCTAGTTTAGTAGTTATGAACATATATTCACAAAATATTTTATTTAATTGATACGAAGTACAGGGGCCGTATTCTGCGGGGCAGCTCCTCCCCCCCCCCCCCCCCCCGCCCCGAGATTTCCACTTCCTAAATGAAAGTATGCCTACCATAATGTGAAAGCCTGGACAGTATGCGCTATCTAAGTTAACTTTAGCGAAATGTTCATATCACCATTTATTCTGATCTCATTAGTCAGTGGTGCTCAACCTCAATATTCTAGGCACGTACTGTGGGAGTGGCGTCCAAACAGAAGAAAGTCACCCAAGAAAGAACCTGGGCACGAATAACCAAGCAACCGAACAACTGATCCGCTCTCAAGCCCAGTCCCCATGCATGTAGACTGTGACTGTGTGATAATCATCAGGTGTGTATCACGATTCCCCTAGAAGGGGAATAAATTGCTACACATGATGTTAGCCAAAAGGCCGCTCGTCAATTACATTCACGATAGCGGAGGTAATGACCGTGCCTTTGTTTTCAATTTTCACGTTTTTTTTTGTCAGAATAACAATAAATGTAGAGCCTGGGACTCCTAATATTTAACCTGCGTGAAACAGTGTAGCAGTCTAATGTGAAAGTACTTTTCATAAATATATTTATTACGTCAATATGTTTTATATATGCCTACCAGTTTCATTGTTAGTCCCTATATATCAGTGTCCCAATGTGTTTTAACTAAGAATATTGAGGCACAGTCCCATACAAGGCACACCCACTCAGTTCATGAATGTGCCCATATGCCCGACAGTGCTTTTAAATGTACATATGATACCATATGTGTGCATGTTGTAAACATCTGTATAACAAGATGGTTTTATTCATGTCAGCAAAGTTTAAGAATGTTTCAGTTCTTGGTTTAAGTTTCAATTTTATTAAAAATGATAAAGGGTCTAGGTTACTCTCGGATGTTAAATAGATAAGTCTTTTTTTTAATTCAAGTCTAATCACTTGTCAGATGTGACTTTTGTTAAAAAATGTTTATGACTGACATATCAATTCAGGGACCAAACAGAAGCAAACTTGACTATGTTTATATGTGAGTCTGTCCCCTGGGCCCCAGAAGGGACCCATCATGGGCCCTAAGGCGGGCCCCTGGACGCCACCTGATAAAAACGTTGCGCCAAGGTGGTCGTGGCCGGCGCTTCGCGCACTCTCCTTCCATTTTATCCGTGTTCATTCATAAAGGTCACCTACCCCCACTTTTCAATTGGGATTGACGCCTCTGGGTACACATCATAAGCTAGTCTTGTTCACATAAGAACTTTTTATTAGCAAGTAATTCGCTACTTATTCCATTCGACTGTCGATATTTCGTTGCCCAGACTGTATTTCCATTAAGTAAATTATTAATCACACACAAATAACAAAATTGGCAAAACTGCACAATTTTGACTTCCTTGTATTCATGACAACAAACCTGACAAACTCAAAATAATGAATAACATTGTTATGGGGAATGGATTATCGAAAACCGACGAAACCTTCAAATTCAGCACCAACCCACAATCATGCTTTACATACAGGAAGTCACAAGCACAGCCAATTGATTTAAAGAGCAGCTATTCACGTTGATTTTGAAAAACCTTCAGTCGTCAATTAACACAACAATCCCGCATTGCAGTTCAGTATAGCTTGAATAGGTCATTTTTCAGTTTATTGCAATAAAATGGCGTCGAATGTAGCGGCCTTTAAATAAAAAATGCGATTTCTTCTTTCTATACTGATACAAAATATATGTGGGTGGCAAACGTTTCGGATTCAAATCACCAATCTATAATTACTCATCAGTTTAATTTTTAAGTGATACAATACCGTGGTTGATCCAGAATGTCTCGAAAATAGCGAACTTCAGTATTTACACGAACAAAATGTATTTTGGGATGCCCTTCGCCGCCGCCCTTCGAGGTCTGAAACATTATAGTTTGATCAATAGCAATTTTATTTAATCAACCATTGTCAATATTCATTCAAAAATATAATATAATAATAATAATA
This sequence comes from Apostichopus parvimensis, assembly GCA_000934455.1. Taxonomy (NCBI): domain Eukaryota; kingdom Metazoa; phylum Echinodermata; class Holothuroidea; order Aspidochirotida; family Stichopodidae; genus Apostichopus; species Apostichopus parvimensis. The sequence goes on from KN892275.1 coordinate 13,418, forward strand.
ATATAATAAATAATTGAAGGAGCCAACTCAAGAAAATTTGACAGAAGGATTGGTAATCACAACATTTAATATAGCCACACTACTGATCAATAATACGATAATCGGCCCATATCAAGTCAACCCCACCGAAAAAACAACAATTTTAGATTCAACCCAAATTCACAAATGCAAATGAGTTCCACTGAACATATATACGTGTATATTTAAGCCTCTGAAGAAGATCCTGCTATAGGATTGAGACCACGGTCAGGCCAACTTACTTTTACACATTCTATTACACAGGCTCTTTAGTGGATAAGCAGTTTGCCAACAGTTTTTAATTTATTTTGATTTCCTATATGTTTAAGTTCACTTTTTATATGTATACGTTTTCCAAAGAATCCGAGTACTTGATGAGTTTTAAAATCCTAGAGTGTGGCATTCTTTGGATTCGATCGTATTTCCTGCGAAATTATAGCTCTTGCAAACATAGGCGGCGGAAGCGGGGGGGGTCGGGGGGGGACACGTTCCCCCCTAATTTTTGAGTGGGGGGACGTCCCCCCTAAAAAATCAAACCAAATCAAAATTAAAACCAAACACGTCGAACCATCAACGCGATGTGAGGAAATATCGGAAAATAGATCACAAACTTCGTCAAAAAGAAGGAAACACGAGTCAGTATATTTGGAAAATACAAGTATAGTGGCTGTATTGCTAGTTTCCTGACTTCTAGATGAATAGTGAGACTGCGACTGGACTAAACGCAAATGCCAATTTAAGTGACAGCCAAATGACTCAGTCAATAATCACTGCTATGTATGTTAGCTGTTCAGCAGAGAATCAACACTATTTTGCGAAGTGTTCGCCGCTAAGTGTAATCTACACTGCATGGCTGAAAAACGATCATAAATATATTTGTACGCAAGCTAATATTTTATTAAATCTGTAAATTTTTAGACCCTAAGACATCAAAATATTTAGTGCACGAATACACTATATTAGGGGTCGGAAATAGCGATTTCCTGCGATCTGAGGGGTCTATTTACCCAAATTTTTTTAGTACGCTCCGCGCCAACCGATGGTGGCGCTACGCTTAGATAGTGACTTCGATATCCGTCCCCCCCCCTAAAATTATTGGCTTCCGCCGCCACTGCTTGCAAAGAATTTTGATTTTTTTTACCATTCGATTTTAGCCGGTGCTGAACGTCTTTGCAGTTGTCATTCAATGTTCTGATAACACAAGTTATGATTCCGTTTCTGCACCGCGTCTTCTTGAACAGCGCCATCACCAAATCTTCCCTATCGTCTGTAGTTACCGAAGTTTCGAAAGAAAATTTTGTGTATTTATATACAAAATAAAGTAAATTCAAGTTTGTCCTTTGTAAGAAGATGGGGAGGATATTCTGTCTTATACCTATGTTGTTTCTCAGTGTAGTAAAGCAACTTCTCATTCAACAAACAACAGAGCCGTTTCCGTCTAGCTGCTTAGTTTCCGTTTCAACTCGTTCCAGCCGGAAACGACTTTTCCTGGATGACTACTCTACTATAGGTCTATACTGAACTATCAGTTCGACGTGCTGTTACATACACTGAAGCTGTCACAGACCACAGAAGCAGATCATAGAATTGTCTCTTCCTGCAGTTGGATTTTGTTTTTGTTACATATTGTATTACATTGTAGAATAAGAAGGAAAAGTATTTCATATACATTCAGATTCTTATCTTGTCTTGTCTTGTCTTGGGCCTTCATTATGTAAAGGAATTTCGTTCAATTTTGAAAAAGGAGTTACTACACGGAATATCCTGGTCACGTTGAAGAAGATCTAAACGTTTCGTTTCCGTGTCATGGTAAGCAAAGCTAACTTTCACTTTTAATAAGGTAGCAAATAGAAAACGAGTGTTTCCTTTAATATGTGGAAGAATATAAGAAACCACATTGAATATGTAAAGTTAATACGTTGACTATGTAAGTTAGAACCGAAAGTGGAAGAAAAACAACAACAACAACAACACAGTTTTAAGAAAAGATACTCTAAACATAACTGGTACAACATCAGTACAGTATCCCTATGACCGGCGATTGGAAATGTGTTGATCCACAAGCTAGCGATGGTATGTAATTTCAGTGGTAGTGAGCAGAGGTAACGGACGGTGAAGAACCGGTAAACGGGGTGGGGGGGGTGGGAGGGGTTGCTATACCCAATGTTAACGTGGACGAGGGGCTGCATGTCACTAGACAAAACGTTGGAATGCGAGCCTGATTACAGAGATATATCCTATATATTAAATTGAGGAATTAAGAGCAATTGTAGAATACCCCGAAACTCATAAACAACAGGGCTTTTTTTCGGAGAACGACAGGGCGTTGCTTAATTTACTATCAGTGATATCCATGCATTTCTTTTGCCGAATAAAATTCGGGCGTAACACGAAAGTACGAAGAGTTTTACTTGTCGACATGTAGAAAGCTATCAGTAGTGTATTATGGGGTCCACTTTCCGATCAAGCACCATTTGAGTTGCCAGATGGCACATGTCACTGTCAGTGGCGGAGCTAGGGGTATTGGTCAGAGGGGGCGAGAATGGTCTGTAGGGGCGCTTTGACACTATCTAAGCGGAGCGGGTTGGCGCGGAGCGTACAAAATTTTTTTTGAGTAAAGATACTCCCTAGATCGCCGGAAATGACCCTTTCCGGGCCTTGCTAATTTGCAGATAAACGAAGAATAAATAGCTATCATCGCCATTTGTGACAACTCGTAAGTTTATATGGGTGTTGAAAGTACATGCGCTTGGAAATAGTTTCGTACAACGGAAGTGCCGATAAATTAAAGACCGCCGTTAGAGCATTTTGTGAGAAAATTTCACCAACAAAATGTGACAAATGTCAATAGGTAGATGAGAGCGCAATAAAAAAAGTCAATAATCGCGAATAAGTAAAAAATGGTAAAAAGCTGAAAAGGGCGCCAGCAGTCCATTTGAGTCCGTCAGGGGGGGCATTCGCCCCCCTGACTATATGGACGCTCCGCCACTGGTCACTGTTCTGTAGAGGGAGGGATATGATGATTGTTTAATTGTTTTTAGTATTGTGAACAACCTTTATATCTTCAGTTTGGTCAAAGTATATAGACTTTTTAGTTGCGTTACATTTCACCACTGTTTGTTATTGTCTAGTACACTGCTTGTGCATGGTGTTGTCTCAACCAATCGATACTTCTTCATTTTGTTAACTTTTCATTTTAAACTGGTATCTTTTATCAATCAATCAACAATCATTTGTGTGGTGATGTCGATGACTTATAAAATTAGATAAAGTATAAACAAATGCCACTTCCATATTCTTGGAACATGTACTCATTCTCATTCGTTCATGTCCGAGTAACTCTCAGTTGTACTCCAATCAGGGGAGGGAGGCGGGGGTAGGGGGGGGGAAGCAGAGAGCGTAGCTACCATTGAAGGGTGGATACCTTTCATGTACATATTCATAATGGAAATCTACAATACAATTTCGGTTAAACGTGGAGGCCCACGACATAATCCAAATTGCATTAAAGTGTGACTTAAGGCAGAATATTAGTCTTTATATGAAAAAAAATTAATTAATAACTTCAGTAGCTATTGAGGTTTTCAAGGATTTAAAACTGTGGAATGATCATTTAAGGCTAAATTGATGATGATGTCGGCTCCTCGTTCAGTCTAATGTTTTCCCCTATTGAGTTTGTTGCAACTTTTTTTGTTAGACTACATAGTCCAGTCACTTTAATTGAGGAACCTCACTCGTTTAAAGGGTCATTACTCAACAACAACGACAACCTGAAAAGTTGTATAGAATTACAACATGGAGGCTGTAATGATAGCGGTAGCTTATTGGTCTAAAACATATCAAAAATAACTTTTGTGTTATTAGTCATACTTAACATCATCTTGCGAACAAAATGCGGTACCTATTTAGTACTTGTGACGTTGTAAAGACGTTTTCCGATAAAACTCGATAAGCTCCTTTAAAGTGTTTTTTTTTATATGGGTCAAAGGGGATCCCTGACACCCCATACATAAACAAGCCTTTGTTTTTTCTTCTTCTTGCACATTTAGAGCTAGTATGTTAATTTGTTATTCCCATCTTGATATTTCCTCGAAATGTGTTTCACCCAGTGACGACATACTAGAACATGTGTATAAAGGCTTGACGACTCGGTGTTATGTCAAAATTCCGATTTGTCAATATAAAAACGCACGTAAACTTGTACGACAGCTGTATAGTCACGGTACAGGGCTTTTTTGGCTGACAGCTACACTACTAAATGGCTTCCTCAGATGGCTAGGCCTATACTCTCCTAATACAGTATATAAATCTACAATCGAGAGAGAGAGAAAAAAAAAATTAACTTTGCAACGACGAAATTGTCAAGCTGCTAAATAGATTAACGCTTATTGGTTTTAAGCTTCTCACCACCCACCAAATTTCAATTGAGAGTGTATGCCTACAATTAGCAAATTGTTTTTCCGTTTGATTTTATTATAGTGTCCGTCTTAGGCCAAGGTCTTCGACGTCCATAATATACACACGCGCACAGAAACATATATGAACATACACGATTATCACGTATGTGTGAAGGTTTTTGCCCAGGGAGATTCTTTTGAGTAAGAGCAGGTTATCAAAATTGGCTGAAATTTAAGGCATTAAAAAACTAATAGAAGTTTTGAAATGCAAATTTGCCGTAGAGGTTTTTGTCCCTGTTCACTATTCCCACATGATTGCGGAGGGGGGGGGGGGGGGGGGGGGTTGATTTGGACAATTAAATGTGTTATAGGTGAATAACATGATACAAGGGTGACAGTATATATAAACTATGTACTGAAAGATTACAAGTTTTCTCATGCCCTCTCAGTCCTTGACCTTTCAAGCACATTTGAGACAATAAAACGATGACCTTAAATTAAACGGTCGTCAGCAGAAAAACAGAAGAAAATAGGTATTAGATAGACAGAATGATAGGGTAAAAGGGAGAGACAAGTGAGAAAAACGCAGAATCATGTTTTGAAGTTTTGTTGCAGTATACGCAGAATAGATATCAGTTGTATGTATAATATTCCTAGACATCCACGATCTATTTACATACTGTACAGTACACATTGCACAATATTTCATATCTAGACGCCAATATCAGTGGTGGTACAAGGGGGGGGGGGCAATGGATGGGGACATCCCAATCATGCTGCCCCCCCCCCCCTCCAATGATGATGTGCACCTTTCTACAGCGGCATTTTTGTTCCTCCAAAATGTATGTATGTATGTATGTATTTTAGATCCTCCTGCAAGCAGGAACTCGCGAAGAAGCCATCAAAGCCGCAAGCTGACCGAAGTCAGTCTCTAAGATTCATATTTAACGTCCATGATTATGAAATGTCAATTGTCAACAACTCTGTAACTAGACGACATACATTATTCTTCTCGAACTCGGGACATTATGATTGAAAGGCACCTGCGTTAACCACTGATCTAACACTCCACTTTTGACCCCTAAACAACCACAGTTGACCCCTGACCCAAATGTTGACTCCTAAACTATATATGCTTGCCAACCACTTTTACGCCCCCCCCCCCACCTCCCCACTCATTCTGGAAATGCTGGTGCCTCCGTTGCCGAAACAAACAGAAATGCAGACAACATGCCAAACCTGTTAGACATGGTTGTCCTCAGACATGGGAAGTAGGTTGACAGTTTTGCAGTGCAAATGAGGCAGTGAATACTTACGTACGAACAATTACATGAAGATTTCCTATATGCGGTTGATTGATATATCTATACATGCGGAACGTTATCTTTTTCATTTCCTTGTTGACATACACACGTCTTGAATAGGCCTATGTAATTTAAGATGACTACGGGAGTTGCCCGTAAGAACGGATAAAATGACAGGCAGGTTTATACACCGTAATAGGGATGAACCCGAAATTCGAAACATGTTACAACATAACAAAATTGTCACATTAAGTATAGATGCGTATATAACTATAGGCTATATGTTATAAATGCACACAAGAAACATGATTTCAAGCTTATATGTATTGGGGTATCTGCGCGGCAAAGCTTCGAGTTGTAATATCCGCCCCGCCCTACCCTCTCCCCCCCCCCCCTTCTTCCTTCTCCCTCACAATGTTTTAATATCTTGGTTTTACCTATTTTGCCGGGCGATTAGAAGCAATTTCTCAACACACACGCAAACTAACAACTGTATTTCGTATTTTAAAAAGAACAGTGTTATATAAAGGACCACAAATCATTAAACATTCAGGCTGACAAGTAACACCATAAATCCTGTAATTCAAGTTCAATGTTCGGGATGTGTACAAATAATACGTGTTATGCCAGTAGCCATGCAGTACAAAATGATTCATGGATTCATATACGCTCTATTTCATCTCAATTTGACAAAATTCATTCAACTTTCTAATGATTCATATTCTGAACTCTGCTGTTATTTTATTTTATATTTTCTCTATTGTGAGCAATAAATCTGGTCTCAGCCTATGTATTCGATACCTCAAACTCGTCCAAACACTGGCAAAGAGTCAATCACTCGCGGTGGATTTCTTTATTTATGAGAACAATTTCTATCTTGTATTTTGAACAACTCCCTGTATAGACACAGTTTGTATTGTCACTATATGTATGGATGCATTGAAAGCTATAAAAGACGCAAGAAATCAAATGGCAGACATAATTTGTGCATGAATACAAACAAGAGATTAAATTGTGGTCGAACAAAGCAATGTAGTGTTGACTTCACCTTCAGGTATGACCCTTGAAATCGCGCACAGATAATTGGTAATACAAAGAGCGCTTTGTCAGAGACGTTACATACATACAATTCGTTGTAACTGGGGTGAAAAGTTTTGAAGAAATGCGCTGCATAAAATTCTCATGACACTTTAGTTGTAATTAGTGTATTAACTGTAGCAGTTCATATGCATGCAATATAGGAGGACACATTATAAGTCGAAATCTCCGGAAGGTAGGATTAAACGGGTCAAAAGTGAAACTGTATACACCAAAGAAAGGAATTGGGTTGAATAGTATAACATAGCCTGTACCACCCCAAGCCTGTTCTCCACGCTGAAATTTCTGACTCTTAGTGAATTAGCGCAGGTAGGCTAAAACAGTTCTCTGATTAGTCGAGAAACCTAACACAGAGTTAGTAGATAGACCCCTCCTTAATCAGTTAACCAATTAGCTTTAGACAAACCATTGTAATTTAATTCTATTGAAATTTGAAGAATGTAAGAATGTGTTTCACAAGATATATACACATACTGCATAATGATGGCAAGTTAGCCATTTTCGTCGGCTATCACGGAAGTCCATACATATTGAAATGTAGAGCAAATATACAGTTTTTGGAATTTGACATTTATACTGTAATGTAATACCTAATAAGGAAGTGACGTTGTTCAATGAAAGGTAATAGGCCGCAGTAGGACGAATCGGTTGAAAAGTTGTTTTCAGTTCAAGCGGAAACTCGTAATCGCTACTTCATAACCACGTCCTTCCATGGGACGCCCACTGTTATCGTAACACGAATATTTTACCACTTTCCATAGAGCAGTGAAAGTTCCGCTCAACCACAGACCAACACCAACTGTCTCTTGTATTTCCACAATCGTTATGCTTTTGTTAGGCTGTCTTATATAGCACACAGAAAGAAGTTAGTATGAACGATACGATACACTCGCCGCTAGGTAGATTGCCTCGTATAATGTGTGTTATCACAATTCATGCCTTTCTCCGCCTTCATGGGATGAAGGATGGAGGGAGTTAATTTTGATCAGGGAGTTTGATACACATTATTCTAACTGCACGGAGAGATATTTATGTAGATGAATGTTGACCTTTTTGGACGTGTATAGTGACCCTCCCCTTACCCTCCACAATCCGTCCTCAACCACTTCTCAGCACCCGTGTATACCCTTATCATTCATTGATAAACTGCAAGAACAAACAAGTTTAATAGTTAATATCCATATTTAAGCAGGCTACATGTCCATTTCTCTATCAGTCACATGTAGAAACCAAATTCCAATATTGTCAACTTATACTTCATTATAGGTTATTTGAAATGAATATTTGACTCTAGCCGAGATAATAACTTACATGATGATGGGTTGCTAAATTCGAGTAACGTAGAAAGAAAGAAAACAACTTCTCAAACATCAACTGAAAAAGCAGTTATAAAACAAATTTTGACATTCGTGAAGGGAGGTATATGTGTTTATGTATATTATTTGCATTGCGCGAGGGAAGTTACTATGCAAACGCTATCACTAATTCAGTATCGAAGTGCCTTTGAGTGTATCGATCTTTCGGTGATTATATGTCCCACTTTAGGATGTCAACATTTCCTATTGCCCGTTTATACCAGCATGATACATTACACATTGATAGGCTACAGTTGGTTCCGACAAGCATATATGTATATTACCACCCTAGTTTCATGATGAGGTATATACAACCCACATATTATAGACATCATATACAGTACGACACCGTCTTCGCAATATCCCGTGGTAGTATTTCCCCTAACAGGGTAATATATATATATATACTTACAGTACGTCCAGACACGATGAGACTATGGAAAAACGTAGAGTTATAACACTGTACCCTGAGTGAGACTTAATGCACGAGGTGTTTGTGTAACTCTATCGTTAGACAAAACCGGAAAACTTCATTTAACGATGTAGGTCAACCAATTCCATAGAGAGACATATAGCATAATTTTATGTGACCATTAGCGTGTCTATGAAATTGGTCATTACATCGTAGTCAGTATGTAATAATTGACTATATATAGTTAGCTTATAATCATGTTAATGACATGATGAAGTTTGCCTCCATTGTATGAACTATAGTCTGAAGGTGTCATAATTTAATGTACATGTTTATGTAAATGTTTAAAAGTCATTACTATATATAAGCCCAAGATTTCTTGCGTTTAAAATTTTACGAAAAGTGTTTATAAAAGTATACCCTACTGGAGGATTCTTGGCTTTCCTTACTATTAGATTGTATCGGACATATCATCAGGCATGTTAAATACAGTAGGCAAGCACATTCGTGGTAAAGGCAGAAACGGACTCTGAGTCATATACAGTTGCACGCGGGAAAAAGAGTATTACAAACGACTTGGCCAAGACAAGTCGTGGAGCAGTGGAACATACCAAGTATCAATCGAAAGCGTTGCCGCGGGCGTTCTCTGGGCAGTACAGCAACTAGATACGGGAAAATAGCTCATTTTCGTTTTGTCGCACTTAGACAGAGATCGAACGTACAGTATTATACACGTTAATAATAATAGTAACCAATCTGAATTGTTTTCCTGCCCTGTTGGCGTTCCAAACATTAATTTACACCTCATAACAACCTTTCACCTCCTTTTGAGGAAACTAAGACCACTCAGAGCCGTATACGGTTCTGTAACACTGTAATCAAATCTTCGTCAGTAAGAACTTAACATCATCTCCTCCTTATCAGGTGAGACGTCGGGTTCTTGACATGAGATGAAAAACGTTCTCGTCCTTATCCTCGGGCTATCTGATATAGGGTCCTTCCTTTACCATATTTCAAGTTAAAGCAGTATACTTTGGCGTCTGATAGCAATTTCACGAATGATGTTTGCACTAAGACGCTGTTCCACTTAGTTTTTTTTTTGCAACCAAAAAAGTGACAGACAATTAACAACAAATATGAGATACTTAAATTTGATTTATGATGTTATAACGGCAAATGACCTTCCAAAGTTTTACTTTCCTACTAGAATCTTCTTTAGTGAGTTATCATTGAAACCTGATTTATTTTGGAATGTTTGCTTTGCTTTCAAATTTTTCTGTATTTAGAATTTCATGTTTGGAAATGTTCCTCTGTGAATATATGTGAGTTAAATATTATAAAGAAAAAAAAATCGGCAACAACATTTCAGCGTAATTGCCGTGATGACGTCATGCATTTGCTGTTGCCAGATGCATTAACAAAATAACTTTAACTTACAAACTAAATTCTTTATCATAAGATATGCACATATATGAGGAGCCACCGTAATATCCCTTTAAGTTGTAATTCCGTCATAGCACCAAAAACAACATAAATACTGATCGTCTTCGGTGGACCATAATGCGAAAGATAGTAGTATAAAGTTAGTAAGATTATTTTTTATTTGGTTGACATATCAAGCGAGAAGAAGATAGAACCGCCAACTGTTTTACCTTGTATTTGCTTACATTGGTCTGCACTCTGCAGGCAATCTTAAAAAGATACCGTGATAGGACGTATCAAATTCTATTTTTTCCATCGAAAGTAGGCCTACTCACTCTGTTGTTACTAACCCCCAATACATTTTCCAGAAATTGAGGATAGGCCCCATTGGGAAAGGAAATGTTTCCGAAAGAATGTGGGAAGTTTCCAATGCAGTCACGGTTGTTTCCGTACGACAATGTCACAAAGGTTGCTGCTATGTTGCGCCTGACCGTCCTCTCAGAGAGGTCAACGTATTAGAAGGATCACCAATTATATATATATATATATATATATATATATATATTTATGATTAGTGACCCTTCTAATATCTCTCTCCTAAATTTTATCACTGTCATTGTGGTAAGCAAAAGTGAGGTTAAATCATTGTTGCAAATTTAATACAGTCTCACGAATATATACTTTATGCTTCTCTTTACATAATGTTATGTTTCGATCTTTATGGTTGAATGACTTGAATATATATGCGGGTTAGTCGCCTTAGTATTAAAACAATTAAACTGAAATGGAAAAGTAAATCGCTAATAGTAGAAAACAAACAAGATGATCAATCGCAACATATTTTTTTTGTCTTTTTTTATTACACTATCAATAGTTTTAGTTAAAGTGTCACAAAGATTAGCGAGGATACACAATTATTATCGCTCGAAGCGAAACTGGGAACTCCAAAGACATGAACAGCAAGGACAAATCTTCTTTTTCTCCAAACAAGATATCTTTTTTGGTTTTAGCAATGTTGACTGTCACCCTTACAACTTTTTAATTATCCACCTGAAGTATTATATTTTCGTATGTAAGACAAGTAACACCGAGCCAAATATCGATGATTTCTTTTATAAATTTAAAGTTGCTTTGAGCGTTGAAAGTTTAAATTATTTTAAGCGAAAGCAGCCACGGAAAAATAAAGTGAATTTCCCGGAGCTTAGAAATGCCTTTTCATATTGTCCAAACCTGTTTACGTAGATGTTTCTTATTTAGCTGTGTGTAGTGCAAATGGTTTCTTTTGCTTTCTACTTACATTAACTGATATTTACTGCAGTTGCTTGAATATGTAACAGACCATACCATTTTTGTGTTTGCAATGTATAATTTTATTGTGTACCATGTTAAGTGATCGTGAATACATATGGAGGAGGAAAAAAAAAGAAAAAAAAAAGGACAAATCCAGCACTTAGTCTTTAGAAAGGAAGGGGTGTGACCCCTGGGGGGGGGGGGTTGAAGCCGATTCCCATGTAGATTGGGGAGTGGGGTCTGGAGGCCTCCCAAGCGATAATTGGTGCTATCTGAGGCATGATTATAGGCTATAAATAAGGTCTATAATTAGGTCTATAGGCAAAGTTGTTCTGTATCACTACATTTAATTTTTGGTGTGGGGTCAAACCCCCCCCCCCCACTCCCGAACCCCTCCCGGGGTCCGCGTCTGAACAGATACATATTTCGATACATGATGGGTTCTCACCACTACCTGGCTTGGGTAAGGTACGATCATGCGTGCTGCGTGCGCCCGTTCTTGTGATATCACAGCCACCTTTCATTCTACCCGACCAAGCGCTTGGCATCTTTCATCACATGGATGTGTATGTGTAATCCAAGTGTACTGCAACCTGCACTACGCCCTTACAGTATGTATACATACGAAAGCGTTTAGTTTCCCCCGAGAGTTTCTATAGTTACGGTAATTTCAAGGAAGGAAGAATCATAGGATATTAGAGCCATATGTTTCTATATAGTGCAACGTGCAAATGCAACAAACGCTCCAAGTGAACTTATAATAGCCTTATATAGAGATACACAATTCCCTGTGTGGCGCTACATATACCTACAGTACATATTTATACTATAGTAGTTGTTGAAAGTCGATCAAAATTAGAACTTTTAGCAAGCAGAGGAACATTTTACAAGTAACCTCACAAAACCAATATATGCAGCCAAAAGTTAAACTTTACTTGGATCTGACAGTTGCCTAACATAATATAGTAACACTTATTATGTAGTGTTTGGGACAAATAGAAGGGCGGGGGGGGGGGGTTAATCAGTCATATGTGTATATGTCCCAAATTGTTGCCTTACGACTTCAAGTTTTCAAAATTCCAAAACATGTCCCAACATTCTTTCTTCACCCCCCCCCCCCAAAAAAAAAGTGGGGATGTGTCACTGAAAGTGGATTGACCTATAGGCTTTAATTGAAGTGTTTCAGCGGGGAAAAGTTTGGATCTAAAACTGAAAAGCGAAATCATTTAATAATCTGCTCATCTGCCCTGAAAACAGTAATATACCGGCGTGGTATCTACATTACTGTATTTTCAAACTGAAACAACGTTTGTAGTATGTTTACGTACAGACATATGATGTCCCTGATGACGCTAACTGCGTGACCAAGAAAGATATGAAAACAATGTGGAGGCTAAAAGATGTTACTGAGAAATCCACAACATATGTTGTATAGACTGCACGGTTGATGAATAAAACATGTGTTTAATCTTCTTAAATCAAATGACGTAATCTAGAGTGAGCGTGGTGTGACTAAGACACAAATGACAAAAATTGTCTCTTTTTGGAGGG
>KN892276.1:8525-19821 GCA_000934455.1 Apostichopus parvimensis
ATAGTATAGTATCTACATATGGCCTGCTGATGTAAATCCATCCTGGTCTGCTCAGGCTTGTGGCTAAGATGATGTGACTTCTCTTAAAAGGTATCCATGGTGGTATAGCTAGGGGTGGAACTTCCAATGGGTAACTTTGATTGCCAAACAGGATCCATGGTTTGGCAATTTGTCAGACGAGAAATCGCTCCCTGGCTTCCTGCCCATCGAGTTACAATACATTAAACTACGTCATTTACTGGTTACTTTCTCTGTAAGGACTAAATTTCGTGGAATTCGGGGTCACCCAAAGCCCTGTTTGGAGGTGAAATGCAGAGGGTCAGTGGTTACGTGTGTCCTTCGCTGTGTGTGACCATGGTGTGACTGAGTCATAAAACAGGTATTTCTCCTGCCTGTATGTCCAGTAGCAACAAACTCAAGTCTCAAGGATGATAACACTTGATGGGAGATGAAACTTAGAAGTAAACAAATCAGAAATATTCCAAATAACGGGTGATTAGCCATCCTCGAGCCAAACCAGCTCTTTCAATATTATAGGCGGGTCCTTCTAGCATGATGGCATTTCTACGTAGATAAAGTGATGGTAAATTTAATGAAATATAGGCCTATATGTATATGTATCTATGTCTATATACATATAAATATATACTCATGTTTTTGGTTTCTTCATTTGGGGTCACCATGGGTGAAATTGTGAAAACCTTGTAAACGCGATATCTCAAGAAGGGAAAGTCAGACCAACTTCATCGTTAGTGTATAGAAGTACCACATTAAGTACAAGAAGCCTATTGTTTTTGGTGGAGGTCAAATGTCATTTGGGGTCACCATGGGTGAAATTGTGAAAACCTTGTAAACACGATATCTCAAGAAGGGAATCATGGGTAGACCTCATATGTGGTGTGTAGGAGTACCACATTGTGTAAAAGAAGTCTACTGTTTTTGGTGGAGTGCAAAGGTCATTAGGGGTCATCAGAGTTCAAATCTTGAAAACCTTGTAAACATGTACACCCTCACTCACTATACATTTCGTCAGAGTCATGAAGAAAACTGCTCATGTTACATCATCGAAACCACAATACATTTTTGCATCCTGGTTTCATCAATTAATTCTGCCACAGAACTAAATGCTTTAAGGTACCGACTTAAATGGCAGCTCCTTGCGATACGTACAACTATTGCTTCCATGTAAGTGTTTAGTTATATAGGAACTATATTATTTGAAGCGCACGAGGATGATTGAGAAACAAAACAAATGTTTCACTTTAATCAGACATCATCAATCACAAAGCCACAAGAATTTTTTCGAAGAACGGATTCAAACTCGTCAGGGCTTTCATCCATCACCACTGGTTTTGCCCCCCTTCTCTGTCAATTTGGAATAATCAGAACATATATACAGCAATTAAGTACCTGACTTATTGATTGAGCGTTACACTTCTCATTGTATAGACCATGCATGCAGGTAAAGAAATGATTTATGGTCGATTTTTGTCTAAATCCATTCGATCATTACCGAAACAAGATGGAGTGCGCTAATTGTATCCCTGTATATAGTCCTTAAAATATAACGAGTGGCGATTTACAAATCATCGATTATCATCGTTGTAAGAAACTGTAGAGATTTTTTTGTCATCAATATTCATCTCCATTTGTATATCTTCTTTCTAATTCGCAGGGACTCTCGTCGGGTGATATATGTATCTGTATATTGGTGGACGGAATTGCAAGGCTGGCTCGGACGATGATGTTTGGTTGAGCGTTTTATAACTTTCGGATGATACTGCAATGAGATTTTATTAGCGACCGTGTATTTTCTCAGTAGTTGAGAATTGCTTTCATTCAATTTTCAGAAGGAAATAAGAAGATATGTTACTTTAAGTGGAAGAACGGTTACCTGTAGTGGACGTAAGTTTTGTTTTAATATTGACTATACCAGTTGCGCTAAATCTGTCAGGCAAGTAAGGAAACTTCCATTGGTGATAATAGCTACATTTGCATTGGAATGAGGATTTATTAGCCTGCATGCGTGCAGCATGGCTTGATAACTTTCCATCGTTAAATGGCTGGAATCACGGAAGAAAACTGCTGGGACGTTGGTGAAATATTTATTTGAGGGTTGGTTTTCACAGTTTGAGGTAGAGTTAATGAGGTCTCCTCCAAAACTGAAATATTGAAGGCTACAAGCACAGGAATTACAAATGACCTACCAATATATACCATAGCATCGTTTTGTGTGGTAAAAAGTTCGATTTATGGAGTGTTGGTGAGATCACTATACTGTAGTTGAGCCTATAATATATTTATACACTGTTGATAACTTCGAAGTTAAGATCCGTGCATCGTTGGAAGTTGGAAGACTTACAAGCCGTCCTATTGTATATAACTATTGCAATCTGATTTTTAGTGTTGTTGCTTTTTCGGAAAAAGAAACAAACGGGGGTGAATTGTTGTGTGTGCTTGCATGTATTATAGATTCAAGTTGTGACGTCATCAAGATAACAAAAGACGAAGATGGGCCAAGCGAATGGAAAGAGAGATATTGAGGAAGGATTGAGATTATTCAAAGCGTGTAAAGAGGAGAAAGCTAACAAATTATGGAAACAAACGTTAGATAGAACTAAAGACAGGAATATACGCTTCATAATGATAAGACACATAATCAGCGCATTATTTGGTATGGGGAGGTATAGGGACTGCGCGACCTTGGCCATCGAACAGCTGACGTCAGCAAACATTTTGGACCGTAAAGACTACAAGGCTGAAGCATACTGGAACCTTGCGCGATCAAATGCGCGCAGCGGTGAATTTCAGAAGGCGTTGTCGTTTGGCAAACATGCATTATCGAACACTTCACAAAAGGACAACGATGGACAATTATTGGGCTGGATACACCTGGCGCTCGCCGAATCTCACCTTGGGTTTAGTGACTTCCAGGTAAGCTGTCTTAACTTCTCTCATTCTAATTGACCTTTAAGTGGTGTCAATAAATGCAAATATCCTTATCTGATGTAAAAAGTGCATGAATGTATTTCTCACCTCTCTAACACCTGACTCGCACTCCTTTCTACCAATGGGTTACGAAAATTATTACATTTTTGCACTTCATCTCTCTCCCTATTGGGGGAGGGGTCGGGGGGGGGGAGGATTGACAAGGTGTTGGGGTATCGAAGTGTCTCTCTTACGTGCTCATTACAGGTGAAAAATATTCCGGAATTTGAGTTCCGAAATACTGTCTGAAGTAACTGTGTATCGCGTTATACTCATAGCACGCTTATATCGATGAGACAGTGTGTGTATATATATGTTATTATGTCGTCATGTTATGGGTATTATATTCAAAGGGGGATCCTAAACTTATACACGTGGGGGTAGGGGAGCTTCTGTACTTGTGGTGAACTCCCCAATCATGAATATTTAGACGGGGACGCAAACTGTATGGCGCAAAACGGTGGTGCGCCAAAAGAAAAATAGCTGCGTTGCGATCATTTTCCAGTATAACGGAATTTTATTTTCAATTTTCCGCAATACTTTGATTGATGATGTTTGTAATTTAAGACTGGGATACATATTTTGATGAGATTGACATCGGTACGAAGCGGTGGAGGGGGTCAGGGGGGAGGGAAGGAGGGAGGGAGAGTGTGATCCCGAAGACAATACAAAGATGGGAAGAACCATCTGGTGTCCCTCACTGCTTGTACCTTGGCGTTTGAGGCCAATTTGAATTCTCTGTGAAATAAATTATTTCCCCACATATACGCTTTTACAATATATGAATTGGGTTTCCTTTTTTCGGTTGTATATCTTTAATGCCCTCGGCAGTAACCTTTGATTTTTCTTAACCTTTTTAGTTACTTTGACGTTCAAATAGTTACGAAACCCTCTTGACTTTATCTCTTACTAGATTAACATCATAACTCATGTCTAAATGTTTAGTCTGTTGGACAACAGCGATCTATACTGGTCTCAACTATATACTCCAAACAATTACAGCGAAGGACCGAGGTGTATGCCAGTAACGGACACAGCCAAGGCTATAAATACTCCACACTTTTAGCCTTCACTATATATCGAGGGCTCCTCTGGAAAGCAGTGCTTCCGCACTGAGCAGGACTACCCTCATTAAACATGACAATAATAAAAAAAATATATAAAAAAGAAGCCCATCTCAGTATCTTGTTCGTGCCTGTAGATATAAAGCCCCTTGATGTTGATGGGCCGATTTTAGAGAACCAAGTAATAATATATTCAGGATAATGCAAAAAAAATGAAAATTTTATTTTTAGCCCTGTTACTACGATTATGTCACACTCTTTACTAGTATTTAGGCTTCCTTAGGACATGTCATTGAAATGTCACCGTTCATCTTGAACATGTTCATATTTTCACTAAAAACTTATTTTCTTTTTTCTTTGCGTTATAAAGTGATGGCTCATTTATCCTGTCCAAATTTGATTTGTGTTTCGTGCCGGTATTTATCTTAAGGGAGATTACGTTGATAAAGTTACCCCTCCCTTCCACCTTAACCCCAACCAAAATTGAAAATATGATTAATAACAGAAGAGCACATATTTCAAAACTTCAAGTTTCGGGTAATGTATATACAAATTACCCGAACGAAACATCATGAAATAAAACTTAATAGGTTTGAAATTATTATTTTTCGGTTAAAATCACTTTCGCTTCGATAACAAAAAGAAGTAGCCTCTACAGATAAGGAGAATCGAAGCGATAATATGGGTATCAAAACTTGGAATACTTAATTATAAATAACATCGCGTGAGAGGGCACAGAAATAACCCGTGACAGCGAAAATGGGCAATTTCAGTTTCCGTTCACAGCCAGCAAAATTCGGTTTCTTCACAGCGGTGAGCAGCCGTCTTGACGCGAAGTTAAAATGGTGACGCCAGAGCTGCTTGCTAAAGTCGTTTACTAAGTGAAAAGAGGCAGAGACGCGCGTTAACCTTCCATGTGGCGTCCAAGCGTCGCATACTAGACAGGAGATTTCCCAACAAGTTGAATTTATTCATGATGGAATTTCAGAAGGGTACGTCATTTTAAGGGGAAACCAGGGGAAATGCAAACAACTAAACACTAGCTTCTTAAATTAAGCTATATAGTAAGCTATTTCTATCAAGAAATTGATAAAACATGTCAGAATATTACTTCATCTTTCGATATGAAGACGAGATAAGCAAGAACCAATCACATCAATCTCGAAGTAAAATCATTATGTGGTATGTGTAACAGTAAGTTCAACATTAATCATCGTCTATCGTACATAACTATAGGTCTAATTCTTGTCAGCGATACTAACATCCACCCCCCCCCCTCCATATCGATCTAATTTCTAACCCTTATCTGACCCCTACACCAAAAAAAGGGTTCAACCGTATAGTAATGGCAATGAACTAAGGAACGCCAGAAGTAATTCTGTATCAGGGAACTGTAGGTCGGTAACTGCTCCCTGATAGTGCTAAGCGCCAAAGGGCTCATATCAAACTGTAATTATGATCGTAGTACCTACTACGTTACGATAAAGTATGAACTCCCCTGCAGTACATGTATGTTATAGATCGGTTGAAATAAAATTTAGTCAAACCATCTTTGTAATATTGTATCACACTTTCCAGCCGTTGAAAGAACCGTACACTTATCACCATAAACCAATCCGTCTAGTACGTGGGTGTTTTCATTTATATCACTATAGCATATATCGGCTACTGGAGTCAGCTAGTGTTACGAATGCAATTTCAACAGCAACCAAACTCTGGTGTGTATTGGGGAGTGTGCACGTTCTCGGCGGAAAATAATGTGTTCTTGCGATGGAAGTCGTAAAATATCCATCCCACCGAATATAGATATCATTGTACATCATACTATATCTTTCGTATTATATTATCTGAAAACCGTGCCAAAGGGTCATGCATGTTGTGAATGTAAATTAACTGACGTTGACAGATTCCTTTCGATTTTCAAGAAATAATACGTTTTGAGCTACTTACACCTTTCTACTAGTATTGTACAGTCAGTCAATAAAGTCATGTACGTAAACGTATTGTGTCAAATCATCCGCATTCTTGATGAGCATCTTGGCACGCACATGGATCGCCAAAAGTGCCAAAAAGGCTCACCAAATTTGGTAATGCCTTATACATGTTAAGGCAGCTGCTTGTGGCTTCTATCGATTATGAAAGATCCATCGTTTCACTTGCCACTACGTGTTGGTATTGTTTGTTTTAAAGGCATCCTAGAGTAGTAATTGGTCTAAGTTTACAGGGCTCTCTGAAGAATCTTAAGATAACCACAACAATATGACATACAATTTTACAATTATTTAAATTTCTTTCAATCGTTTTTATTTGTTACCGCAAGAAACGTTTTGTTACCAACCAGCAGTATACGTCACAGCTATAAAAGAAAAACTATTAACTATATACAGGCTTATATGTAGTGAGGAAAATAGGCAGCTCTCAAGTTTAGGGGCTGGCAATGGGACTACCACCATACCGGGCGAGGCGTCCATAAGTATACATAACTGGTCCCTTGTTTTATCTGCAGGCACCCGTTTAGAGTTTGCAGATGGTCGGATGTGGGGGAGAGTGGGAGGGGTTCCCAGAATCTAGTGCGCGGCAGTGACCACATATGACACTTTTAGCTATGAATGGTTTTGTGTATATTGTAAACATCATTCATCGATGTTAAAACTCATTTATAGAAGTGCATATTGGCGACAGGGTGTTGTTGATGATGATGTCGTAATATATCGAGCGCCATACGGCTCAGTAAATTCATTCAGAGATCGTTCCCGAAAGTTTCTTGAACTTGCACTCGCTAAACCGGAATCGGAAGACTTCAAATCGACCGATGACGCATGCACTTTCTTCATTTAGTCTATCTGCGAGTTTCCCCCAATATTTATTACTAATTTATTTTTATTTTTTATGAAATTGGACGAAAGCCGGAGCTACCCTCCCTGAATTGACGAAATGTGGTTGTAATAAATAATAAGTTGTAAAAAGATGAAATTTTCAGAAAATAGCTCGTGGGTATATGGATTGTGGTCGGAGATGAGCTGGTTGGTTTACCGCAAAATTACTCGCGATGATTACAAGATATCATCTAATTCACGTTCCATTGATTGCGTTTCCAATATCACTTCATTGTATACATTGGTATAGGCTTCTATGGAACGCCAGAATGGCTAATATTTACAGTGGGTGAAATCACAAACGATAATGTTATTGAACATTCGATGAATACTTATACTAACATAACATTAATACTTAGATGAATGAATTTTTTCCATCCTCCTCCTCCTCCTCCTCCTCCTTCTCCTCCTGTCAAGTATGCCAATTCATTATTTTATCTTCGTTTGTAATTTAGGGCGCTCTAGAACAGGCCGAAAGAGCTCTCCGGCAAGCCACTGGGACAGATAATTTAGTCCTTGAATGTGAGACGTACGTCATATATGGCGATGTCTACTTGACGCTGAAGGACTACGATAAGGCGATGAAGTTCTACATCAGAGCAAGTGAGATGATTCGATGTCTCGGTCAACCGTGGTCCCCTCAACTACGGGCCACAGTCCTCCTGAAGCTCGCCAACGGTAACAGAAAACAACGAGTGCTCGATAGGGCATTACAGTACTGCGAGGTATGACTGGTCTTTATTATTTACGTTTATTAAAGTAGGGTCAAACTCGAACCATCATCATTTCTACTTGATAGAGATCATTTTCTTATGATGATGGATTGAAAAGCTCCACCCCAAACCCCTACCCCCCCCCCCCCGAGAAAAACAGCAGAGTAATATGTTGTTTATGTTTTCGGGGATCAATGGATATAGATATTACTGTACAGTGGCGTAGGAAGGTACTTTTGAGTGGGGGGGGGGGGGGCTGAAGACTGATGGCCGGCCTGGGGGAGGGGTCTAAGGGGAGGGAATTTTTTTTGCATTTCTTGGTGGCCTCAGATGCAATTTGGTGCAATATAGCACACTTCAACACCCACTCCATTTTGTAAATAATTTTGCATTTTCACCTGGCCTTAGATGCAATTTGGTGCTCCAAATGAGATTTTTTTCTCATTTGGAAATGAAAAAGGGGTTTTCTGACTTGCGGAGCGGGGGGGGGGGCGGAATGATACTTCCGCCCCCCATATTTTTCACTGGGGGGGGGCTGGCGCCCCCCAGCACCCCCGGTTCCTACGCCCTTGTTACTGTAGTATACGCGAACCAAGGAAGTTTGAATTGAGTCACAGTGCCCATAGTGCTTGAACAATAGTGTTCTTTTTTGTCATTCTACGGTAGTTCTGAAGGAACATACGTGCTGCAGACGTATTACTGTGTTAGTGTAACACAATCACACGTTAACAATAAGATATTTGACTTGCCAACTCGACAGAAACAATATTTTGGAAGTGTTGTCAAGTTTTGTGCAAGGCAGCAACTCGATAATTTCATAGCTTTCGCCGCCAAGATGTAACGTTTGCATAAGTCGTCTACTCGACACAAAAGTACAAATTTGTCAAGAGGTCGCGCCAACCTCACATCTCACCTGTCCCTACAGCACAACCGTACCATTCATTATTTCGTTGAGTTTCCTTGCTGGTGGTATAGTATCTGGCAACTAAACATAAATTAAACACAGAGGAGAACTGACTTCCTGGTGGCATGGTGACGTTACTTATTTACAAAAATGACTGTTATACCATAAACTCTGTACACGTATATGATACAACGTTTCGTATACCAATGGGATAAAGCACTTCTGGGCCACCGTAGATGTATCAGCTACGTTATCAGTGGACGTCTGCCCCCTTCCGTACCCGCAGAATTAGTGGCCTTGCGTTGGCGCATAACTGCGTATATAGCTGCATACAAGTATACGATAATAAACAACATGAAGTTCAATCCTATGTAGTCACGAGGACACAGTTTAATTTACAGAGTCTGCGCTGCGAGTCCTACTTTTTTTGTGACCTTTTGGGACCTCTCTATAAGATGTCAACACTCCGCAGGTCTTTCTGGTATGCCTCCTTCCTCTTCACTCTTTCCAATTCGTATTACGGTATCTTCTAATTAGTCAACCCGGTGAATCCTAGCGACCTTCCTTCTCTGAGAAAACTACGCTGTTCCATCAGGTATCGCTCCCTCCCTACTGCAGTGTTAGACTTTGCAGGGGTTCGTTAGGTGAACTGCACTACTTTGTTATATCTTCATACGACGAGAACTCGCAACTGTTCCATATGGTATGGCTTCCTCCCTCCTCCACTGGTGGTCTGTCGACTTTGTCATTGGCTAAATTATGCATATTCTGCTACCTTCAATACACTGAAAGCACGTACTCCGCTGCTCTGTAAGATATCAGCCTAGGTCTTTTCCTACTATACTTTCCTACTACTTTTCCTACTTGGAGTCACTCCAAGATAAATGTGTGTCGTCCAGTTACAGAGTTGTTGACAATTGACAATTCATAATCATGGACGTTGAATATGAATGTAAGAGACTGACTTCGGTCAGCTTGCGGCTTTGATAAGCCAATGAGGCTTCTTCGCGAGTTCCTGCTTGCAGGAGGATCTAAAATACATACATACTATATGATAGACTCTGAGCGAGTCAGCTGGGCGAATCCATACCGTCATCGAAACTGAGAACATACAGTTGTAATGCTAGAGGAGGAAGAGTGAGGGTTGAAGAGAGGGTAGCAGCCTGTCTAAGTAAACGCTCGTTTGTCATAAGCCTATATACGGGATAGACCTCATTCATCTGTAGGAGGATTTGCAAAGTCCACCCCTCTCACACTGTACATATATTCATTTAAAATATACAGTGATCGAACGCACCGTGTCTATCAGCTCGCAAATATAGAGCTTCAATGCAATGTTACTCTATAGCAAATGTGCACGTTGTCAACATTTGGGGTCATACAGCCATGCATGATTGAGGCGCCCCAGATATATAGCGGTAAATGGGATCGTGCGTGATTTGAGAGGAGACAGGTAAGTGTAGATTCCGATTAGGAAAAATTAAATAAAATAATATCTCATCAGCCAGGAAGGATCAATCAGTCGCAATGGGTTAATCTCATCCTTGAAAGGTCATGCATAAAAATGCTGCAATGCGGGCAAAACCATTCACAAACTATTTCGGAGAAAATTTGTCATGCTTATTTCAAATAATGCTGATTTAGTAATTAAAGAAAAATGTCAGTCGAGGAAAAATAACTTGTAACCGAGAATCTTCGATCAGGATTTCTTAATTAGAACATCATCAACTGAAACGTAACACAAACATTATTTAATATATTTTGACAGGTAAAATATTATGGCATCTGGACGGTACAAGTCGTATCATGATTTCGCGTAACTAGTTCAACATCTTTACACCGCTATATACTTACGGAAAATCTTTCCCTATAAATCAAAATGAAACTTAATATGTATTAAAGTCTCTATACTGTTGTAGGCATGAAATTGGCAAGCTTTCTGTGTGAGTCTTTGGACCATAAAAGAAAATTTCAAGCCCGTGCATCAGTGCAAATTAAAAAATTCTTATAGCAGTGATTAATTAAACAATTCTTATAGCAGACGGATACGTATGAAATTTAAAATTGGCATATAGGCTATATGTCCAATGTATCCTGGAAGGCAACTGCATATTGTGAGCACAACACGTAGATACAGACTGTGATAGTTTAGTGCGTTATGAACTTCCCAGACCAACAAATTTCATTCAATTTCTACTCTTTCAACACAAATATCGACATCTTAGCATATGCATGTAATTATACACTTTGACAGCAAACATTCATAGGCATGTAATAATAATAATAATAATCAGCCAGTTATTTTTACGACGCTTATGGGACCACGAATGTCAGAGAAGCCCGCAATGGCTTATGGACTACAACTTTCACGTCGGGTGGCTTCCAAATCAACATTTTAACTCAAATTTGGAATATTTTTTTCAATTTAGAAAGTCATTTCAGATGGGAAAACCGTAGATTGCTCTTGGATTAACAACCCACCTTACTATGACCCGGCCGGGGATCGAACCCCGAACCTCCCCGATTGCTAAGCCTCATTGCTTCAAATGCCACCGCCTTTATCCACTCGGCCACAGCACCATATTGTCCTTAGTTGAAGTGATGTGAATGAATGGCTCCCCTCCCTCCCCTTCCCTCCCCCTTCCTCCCCTGAAAAAAACAATGTCAGGAAAATATATTTCTTAATAGGAAGTCGATTCGACCATCGAGCAGTACTCTGCCTGCACCCCTATAAATGTTCTGGATCTCCCC
>KN892277.1:2402-15603 GCA_000934455.1 Apostichopus parvimensis
CCCCCCCCCCCCCCCTCCACAGACAGACAGAATGTTTAAAAAAAAATCCAGCTATTGTAGACTATACATACAGATATAGGCCTACACATATTAAACTAAACAACCCCAACAGTTTTTCAAAACAAGTCAAATATAGCACCATTTTGCAACTAAGCACCATCAATAATATTCTACCAAATTTCTAAATTTTTAGAACTTTGGCTATATTAATAAGTATATATACTATAGCTGATCAGTCAAGATAACTTAAGTAAAATATGTCACATAGCTGTACTTTCACATAGGCTAGTAAGTATGTTAAATGTTATTGAGCGGGAAGGAAAATTATAGATGTCAGTTTCCTTCCAATCCACTTGCAAGGTTGATACTTAGTCTAGGCTGTGTTAAATATATCAATGCAGCTGGAGTTAATTCACTGATGCAGGCCATCCACCAGACCACAGCACTGCGCACGAGCAAACTGCCTTGTTGGACATTAGGCCTAGTCGTTAGTTAATGTGTTGTTTGGTCTGACCTAGGCCTAACTAGCTAGCTATAGCTAGTTTGCGAATATAAACGCAACTTAAGTTAGGCTTATACTTATAAGTTATAGGCATAACATCAGCCCATACTATAATTAAGGCCTAAATTTGGCTGGCAAAAAAATAATAACACGACTTCAGTTAAACATTAAGTATAAAGGCTATTGTTATTGACAATTTTGACTATGCCTAACTCACTGTAACGTGTCCAGTTCAATTTCTTCTTTTAGCGTGTCTTAAGTTATAGCTCTAGGCCTAGCGAAGGTTCCGTTACGTTATAGTACACACACCTCGCACAAGACTTAATTTTTTTGCATTTTAATTTACTCACTCACATAACTTTCCACTTTATGCTCCTCTTTAGATATCTGGGTAAATGAGGCGCTGGACGAGTGCAGCAACCCCAACTACACGCCACACAACAAAGGCATTTTAATTTAATTTTGATCCTCATCGATGAAAACTGCATAGTGTGGTACTGGTAGGCTGTATACTATCAACATCGCCCCGGCCCCGCACCCGGCCCCTTGACTGCCCGGCGCTTGCTCCCGGCACATTGCAGGTGTGCAGCACGTGGTCTGATCAATTCCAGCAATCTTGTTTACAACTCGTGGCTCTGGTACATAATTGTGCTGTGAGGCGACATTTTGTCTTCTTTTTCAGATAAAATATGGTAACCATGCACAAATCTAAGGAAAAAAGTTTCGAGACGAATCTAACTATAAAGTTTATGATGACAGACGACAACTTGTGGGAAGGTCCTACAGGTGTGAACTTTCACTGTGGTACCAGAACCGTATATTTAGCATTATGTTTCGGCTTATGTTTTTGCTTTTGAAATACTTGACTGTGTTGAAAGCACCGTTGGTTATACCAATTCTTCGGTTAATATCTTCTTCGGTCCCCAGCAAGCTTCCAACATATTTACACTCCTTCCAACTTTTATTTCCTTTTCTTGTGATTGAACATTTCTAAGGTTTTGAGCAATTGATTTTCAGATTCCTTCCTGTCAGTTTCTCAGAAATTCGTTTTTTCGATATCTTGCGATATCTTGCTGTATGTTCTTAACCCCGCCCCCAGGCCTGAGGTCGGAAAGGTCGTCTGCGAGTAAACTATATACACAACGCGATTGCGATATATATCGAGCCGCTATTCCTAGGTAAGTCAGGCTTACCGTACCTGTGTGAACTGAGCTACTGCTAGTTTCTGGTAATCCGCACTAAATACTGTGGTAAGTGATCATAAAATTGAAGAAGTATAACCTGCCATGCATATTACATAACCTGAGCTATTCGTTAAATTATGCGTTTGTACAGAGAATTCGATCAAGTTTATGTTTACATTAGGCCTTACGGAGTATACCAGTTTTGTGTACAGACATAGGCAAATTGAGGCCTAAGCTACTGTGTGTGTGTGTACCTTCGACAACTGCTATACACAGTGACACTATACTATAGTACTGTAGTAATTGGAAGTATCCTAGGCTATAACTTAAGCGCTACGTACAGTAATACACATCGAAAAATACACTTTTCTTTGCAGTATGATATTTAAGCTTGTTCCAACAAAAGAAAGTGGTGAACAACGTAAAACACCGCACAGAAACATATTTCATCTGAAACAATTACATTTCCAAGGAACATCACCAAGAATGCTGATGCCTGGCTACAAATGTAGCAGTTGAATTGTTTCTGAAACTATCACGTAATATCTGAATCATTGGTTTGATCACAGAATGTTATAAGTTGAGACAATTTATGAATTTTAGTGGAAGCTAATATTTCTGATACTGAAAAGGATTTTTCATCTCACAGTGTGTTTGTTCTCTCAGCATTGAGAGTTGCTAAAGTAAAATATAGGCCGTGGCTATTCTTACGACCAGGAGTAACAATTATTTATAAACTATTCTTACGACATCGGCGAATTTCCGGTTACACATGCGCAGTAAAGTAAATAAAGCAACTGCGCATGCAGTAGGGTTAACCCTAAACCCTAACCGGAAATTATTGTTACTCCTGGTCGTAAAAATAGCCACGTTAAAGCAACTGCGCATGCGTAACCGGAAATTATTGTTATTCCTGGTCGTAAAAATAGCCACGTTAAAGCAACTGCGCATGCGTAACCGGAAATTATTGTTACTCCTAGTCGTAAAAATATACGTTCATACCACAGTAATTTCTTTGTTGCAAACTTGCATATATTTTCACGGTCACTTGACTACGTGCTTCAGTTACACCTTTTTTGTGCAACATTCAAATGTTAACTATACTGCATACATCATCAAAGGTAGCTATTGAAGCTTGAGTTTTTTAATGGACATTAAGACGTAATGTGGGAAAGGCATAGGAACTGGCCAGAGTTGGCCAACTTACATATAGTGGTTTGGGGGGGGGGGGGAATCCTTTCAACTTTTTAATAAAACTTATGAATAAAATGACATTGTGTAACTATTTGGTAACTTACAACTGGCATTCATAAAGTTTTAGCAAGTATTAGGCTGTTGTCGAGATCTATGTAATATTTTCTACAGCATTTAAGGGGCTCAACTAAATCTCTTGAAAAGTCAATTATTTTTGTGTTGGAATTTCTGTCTAAACACTCACTTTATTCTACGTTGATTTCTGACATTCACAGCGTATGCATATCATATAACATTTCCACAGACACTATGTAAGGGAGTTGTATACCGTACAGTAGTGTGCATGCCGTCCAGACCTGCATATGTTAACTAGTCTGTGACAAAATTTCCCTTGTCATAATGTGACAGTCATGAGAACAAGAAAGCATTACAAAAAAGAGGGTTAGAATAACATAAGAACAAAATGAAACAATTCTAATTCGTCAGTAAACACGCAAATGATCGACAGCATGGTGAGGGGGGCTCAAAATTTATTCAAGGTTGAGAGTTCAAAGGTTGTATTAGGTGATTAATTGCTAAACTGAACTATTTTTCAAATAGATTTTCTTTGTATGATTTTAATCTCAGGCTTTTTAAAAATTATGCTAAAATAAATCTCAAAATAAACAAAATGTAAATTTTTGAACCACAACTGATTGACTTTATGTTTGTAATCAAAGCAGATTAGTAGATAATCAAAGCAGCTTAGTAGCAGATAAGTAGGGTCGTACTAATTAGCGTCAACAGGCCCATTTCATGACAACTCAAGACAACAATAGCATCACGTCGTCCAATTCTACAGACGGAGAAAGTTGACTATTTTTACGAAAAGAAACATTTTTTCCCGTGAAAAATATGTATGCACGATGGTTTCAGTCAGTTTTAAACGTGTTTCAGATACACTCTGATTACAACCATTGTATTTGATAGTATTTTAAACTTGTTGTCTTGAGTTGTCTTGAGTTGTCGTGAAATCGGCCTGTTGACGCTAATTAGTATGACCGGATTAGTAAGCAAAGCAGATTAGAAGACTACCAATAAAGGCATGTAAAATTTAACAATATTGATCAGTGTTCATAACATGATGGTGGTTGTACAAAAGAATGGATGTTGCTTACGTCTTTAGTTTTATAGATTGCAGTTTGATTTTTTTAAATGCTCTGTACATTATAAATGCTGCTTCCTGTATAAACATTTATCTTTAGTTGAACAGTATCACCGTCCTATAGTTACTGTACTCTAGGTGCATGTGTTCAGTGTGACATCGACTATTACAAGGTTTTCTCTTTTGGTTTTCCAGCTGCGACTAAAAACTTGAAAATGAACTGAAGAGAGATAAAAGACACATTTTTATCAGAAGAAATTTCAGTAAAACCGGACACTCCCAAAGCATGCAAAATGAGTACCAGCATTCTGAAGATGGGGGATATTGTTTCCCTATATGCAGAGGGAACAGTGAATGGATTCCTAAGCACCTTAGGGTAAGTTCATGTTGTTTTAAGATTATAGCAGAATGTAGATTTTAAATCTGAGAGTAGATATTCTTCAAAGCCAACTGATTTTAGAAATATCATCTTTTCAATAAATTGCATAGAATTCTTATTGGGCAAAAAATAAACTTTTTTTTGCAATTTTTGTCGTTTTATTCAACATGTTTGGTGTACAACATAACTTTGAATTACTGGGCAAAGCAGATTGTCACTTGGTGACATACTGTAATGTATATATATGACAAGAATATGGAGATCCACATCATAGAGAAATATATCAAAAAAGATTCTGCATGATCCTGCATAGCAATGTAGCTTAACAATGTGTGCTACTCTAAACAAAACATTAACACGTGCGCTATAACTCAGGGTGACATACAACCTACTGTACTGTATGCTTTATCGGTATTGTGTGACATGTTTCTGAAAACTTTCTGTGGGCAAAACAGTAGGATAGAGTGGAACAGGCTTTACTGTTGATAGTATTGTACATCATATTCATCAATCTTAAACATTTTCTTTTCAGCCTGGTAGATGACAGATGTGTGGTAAGGCCTGATGCTGGAGACCTCTCCAATCCACCTACAAAATTCAGAGGTAGGTGCAATATTCACTGATATTGAATAATATTTGTTTGTAGAGCAAACATGTAAGGATATTTTGTGGTCATTCCTTGGACGACCTAGCCATACATTTTGGTTGTCTGAAGAGCAAGTTGGGTTGTCCCAAATACTGTACATAACAAAACAATGACCAATGTATGCACTGTAGGAGACATGTGTAGGTTGGTGAAAAGAATGTTCCCCAGCTTTGGGGCGATACCAATTTAACGTTTTACGTATTTGGGGTACTTAGTTACAATCTGGATTTGATGTACCTGTAAAACAACTAGTCGTTGGCTGGAAAACCTGGATTCCAAACAGAAGTTAACCCTTAAAAATTTGCCCTGGTGTGCTACAAAATACATATTGACCTTTGTGTTTGTCCCAAACTTCATTTTATCGATCTAGTTATTAATACAGAGATTTGTAGTACAAGTACAACAGCATAAGTATGAGTGAAGACCCCCCCCCCCCCCCGCCCTCTCCCTTAGTTTGAGTATACAGTTACGAATCTGCTATCATTCCCTAGTATCTATACCAGATTTCCAAATGCTCCAAACTCTAGTGCAAGTCTAACTCACTGAGGAGTGAGGAGGAGTATGAGCACAGGCAACTAGTTTAAGTTCCTGTTTATTGTGATGACCTGTTGACCTGAATATTCATTTTTGTCCAAACTCTTACTTCCCTAGGGCAATTCCTTTGAAAACTCACATTTTGATGTAAAATATTACACATTCCATTAAAACGGAAAGAGAAACAAATTTTAATGGTATCATGGTAGTGTTAGCACTATTCTATTACCCATTTAACTTGTAATTTGTATGTTTGGCAGGGCATGACAATGGATGGCAATATTGAAAGCTTGTGAAGGGAATAGCAGGGTTTTTCGTGCAATTTATTTGTGATTCAACTTTTCACACTCTGTGGTCGGGGCAGGTTGACTTTCCTGGAAGACAATGAATTACCGATTGAATTTTACAAAGAAGAATGAACTCAGGATTAAGTTCCCCCCCCCCCGTCCTCTGTGACAAGGATTGAATATGGTTCTGAACATTAGTGTTTGAACTGTTTAGTTGTGCTTGGCCTAGGCTGTTTACATGTTAGACTATGTTGCAACTTGCCTGGCCTAGACCTCTTGTAGTCAGTAGTATGAGGCAACTATGGCACTTAACAGTTAGGCCTTACTGTTCATTGGCAGACTAGGCATGACAAGATGTGACTTTGTAATCTATTTTGGAAGTGTCAAGTTTAGTAGAGACACAACTTTTATGTTTGTTTAATAATTCACATCATCAAAGAGGCTAATGTCAAATTCTGTGATATTTTTAGAAGCTACAGTGTTAGGTATATACTTATGTGCCAATTCAAATTTAATCTTGCAAGTTAGACCTAACTTAAGACTTAAAGACTGGGAAAAACTATACAAGGTGATGGTGTGT
This sequence comes from Apostichopus parvimensis, assembly GCA_000934455.1. Taxonomy (NCBI): domain Eukaryota; kingdom Metazoa; phylum Echinodermata; class Holothuroidea; order Aspidochirotida; family Stichopodidae; genus Apostichopus; species Apostichopus parvimensis. The sequence continues at coordinate 8,853 of KN892277.1, forward strand.
GTATGTGACACCTGCTTATAAACATGATAACTCAAAAATTTCATGGTGGATTAACGTCATTCTTGGAATGGGAATCTGTCTCATTGATTACAAGAACCCCATTCTTTCTGTGTCAAAGTCTGAAAATCGTAAAGATGATAACTAAAAAACACCTCATTGTTGAAGTTCATATTTATTATGTAGTTACCCCTTAATGAGTAAAAGAAATTCATCGAAATTGGTGGAGGTCAAAGGTCATTTGAAGTCAACATTGTTCAAAGTCAGGAAAGCTTGTAAACACAATAACTCGAAAAGTAAATCTATGTTGAACTTCATATGTGGTATGTACATAGAGCTAGGTGAGTGCAAGAACCCAAATGGCAACAACCACTGACATTAAGGTAATCAATAATGCCTGCAGAATTTTGAGGCCTGCATGTAATTTTGTACTACTAATTTTACCTGTGCTGTGGCTGAGTGGATAAAGGCAGTGGCATTTGAAGCAATGAGGCTTAGCAATCGGGAGGTTCCGGGTTATATACCTGGCCGGGTCATAGTAAGGTGGGTTTTTCATCCAAGAGCAATCCACAGTTTTCTCATCTGAAATGACTTTCTAAAATTGAAAAGATTTCAAATTTAAGTTCAAATGTTGAATTGGAAGCCACCCCACCTGTAAGTTTTAATCCATAAGCCATTGCGTGTTTCTCCCACATTTGTAGTCGCTTGAATGTTAGCTGATTATTATTATTATTCTCTTTATGATTACTACACATAAAAACGTTGTCAGTAACATTGCTCCCAAAATAACAGTAAATGATGAAATTTCAACATGTTTTTAAAACCATATATGTTCTCTTCTTTAATGCTGTAATCCTGCTAATCAATACCAGTTGAATGAGGAAGAAATTAGGCCGAGTCTGGATTGCCTCCAACAATGGTCTTGATAATGATAGCTCATTTGGTAAAGCATGGGAATGTGCAATATTAAGGCCACAGCATGCAAATCCTATTGTAGCCAGTGTACACTTCAAATTAAATCTTCTTCTGTCCAAATTCTCAAGTAAAATCGTAGCCAGGAAAAAACGGTCCAAACAATTAACCCGAACTAAAAAATAAAAAAGTCAAAAAAAAACCAACAAGAACGAAAAAAGAAGGTTAACTAAAATTGAACAAGGAAAAAAATCCCTTGGCCGGCCCTCTAACAAAATTTAAGGTAAAAAATTTGAACCTTAAAAAAAACCAAAAAAGAACAACGGAACGAAAAGAAACCCTCCCCAACAATGGGAACTAAAAGAAAAAAAAAAAGTTTGCAAAGTAATTAAAAACCCCCCTTACCATGGTGGCCAAATTTGGCATTGATTTATTAACTTAATTGTAATTTAACCATATACTATTGAGGTCAAGATTAATTGCTGTGTTGGTCATCCTGTAAGACAAGCTTGTACTGTATATATGTTGAATTACCAATGCAAACTTGTGAATGAAACTGAACACATGATAATGGTACACTGTAGCTGTGCAAAGATCACTATAGTAAGTGTACAGTTAAATCGATAGCACATAACTAGTTAACTCTTGAAGGAATGATGCGACTCTCTCAATTAAAATAAGCTTGTCAGGTAGCCAAATAAACAGTACCCCTGGCAAGTTATGAGTCCTTGAACATTTGTTAGACATTTAATTTAGCATAAAATATTCCATTCAATACACTGACTGTGTCGGTGGTACTGTGCCTGCATGATTTATCTCCGTTCCCTGCTACTGTATACATCAGTAGGCTGTATATAAGTCAGTCAGCATGCTGTTAAATATTTTTAACAAGAGTGAAGTTAAATTGCACACATTGCTCGCCCCATAATTATGTGAGTACAGTTAATGCTGCCATGCTCTAACTGTCCATATGGTTGCAGAGAAAGTGGGACGCCATGTTTTGAAGTAAATTTATTGATGATATTTAACACATTTGAAGATTTTATAAAACTGTAGCTGCATGCAAGGATGAAAAACAATATAGGTGTTTGTTTTAGTGTACAGTGTAAATCTTATATTGTAGCATGTGGTCCTTTCATAGTTCCATACGGCTTTAAATTTACAATCATATTTCTCCACTAATATTCCTGCAAATATTCAATGTTATTCAGATGTGATAAATAACCAGGTATTGTGCCGAGTGACCGTGTAACTTAGATATCTACAGTAATTAGCATGAACTAATAGTTACATTCTGTTAAATAGCAGCTTTCTGCAACATCATACAATACAGTAAATTTATCTATAAAGAAGTTAATCTCAGCTCTCATTGAACCTACTGTAACAGTGAGTCAGTCAAACTAAATGCAACATTCTTTTTATCAGTTGTCCTGTTTTTGCTTTTTACCTTCTTCCTAACTCTAGTGGTTAAGTCTTTGACAGTTTGGAAATAAGTGTAAGAGTTCCATTAAAAATACTCTGCACAATCAGTGTACTCTAGGTACCAATTCTGTAGCTTGAATACAGTAATGCTAATGCAATTTATTAGGAAAAACTGGTCAAGTGGATCTACTCTAGATGGCTGTAGTACTGTACACAGTGTACTGTACATACACTGCAGTAGCTGATGAATGTCAAATATGATGAATTTGTTCTACTGGTAGTTTATCTCAGGGTCTTCCATCATTAAAGTGACCTCTATAGCAATGGAATTTATTGAAACACAGGTGTGGACAAACACTGTGGTAAGCAATGAGTTATTCCTTTAAGATATCTGATCGGACAATGGTGCATTTCAATAATGGATGATTTAGAATGACGTATTGGTAGAATATGTTAAAGAAGATGCCAGGTCTGTCTCTATTGGGAGTCATTACTATTATTTCAGAGGTCAAAGGTCATGCAGCATATAATGGTACGTGAAGTAAGATATTCTTTCTCATGCATGATTATCTGCTTCCTAATTAGATCTGACACTTAATGTATTTAAGAGTAATTTAACTTGATTATTTGGCAACAGTGAGCCTGGAGATCAAGGGTAGAACAAACGTTGGTTCAGTCCCCTCTTACCTGTCTCCCCTCAAGTCTCAACAAAGCCCTTTCCTAAACTGTATATTTTCTAACAAATCGGTCAATTTAGCACTTTGCCCATATGACCCATACGTCCAGGTCAAATCCACTTCCTCCTTCCACCCTCCCCAGCCTACTACCAGAGTCCACTTTGTGTTCTCACAGGATTTTGTTAAAGTTGATTGCCATGATCTCGCCTTGGGTGTGAAGCTGTATTATGAATGTTTTCCATCTAAAGTTCTGCTTTGACAAGTGTGCTGTTTTTTTTTTAGGTTTTAGCAAGTCTTACAAGTGACATTACTTTGTGTTGGTACTGTATGGTTTGTTTTACGAGAGGATGCCTGGCAGAGGAATTGAGGTGACTGTGGCATTCGTACCTCTTAATTCTCTGAAGTTTCATCAAAGAGGGAATTAAGACTCCGTATAAGTTGGATGAGAATGGTGTTCATGCTTGTCTCATACATTTTGAGCAGCTTCCTAACCCTACTGTTGGGGTTCGCTACCAACACTAATCTAACATCAATCAAGAGTTGGATCTATATACTGTAACCGCTGTTGGCATTTCTACATAGTTTTCTTCCCACCAGATGCACCTACATACTGTATATAGTTCAATATTTGTTCATGTAGTGAGTTCTTTTCACACAATGATCATGTCCAATTACGTGATAATTTGTGGTAATTACTACTCAGTGACAGTAACAACTGCAGCCACCACTTTAATAGTCATTTTTATTGCAGCTGCTTGTGAAGGTTTACAGGACTTGTCTGTGATTGATATACATCTGTTGGAACTAGCTTGAATTTGGAAAAATGTAAAAGTTAGATGACCAGACATTTTGATTTTGGCGAGATCTTCAGAGGCAAAATGTTCACAAAAACAGACAACTTTTCAGTAAGCCTCTGAAGAAGATCTGGCTAAGATAAAAATATTTTTTATTTATTTACCTGCATAGGATTTTTGCAGTAGATAAACTGTTTGCAAAGAGTTTCTCTCTCTTTCTCTTTGAGATGTAGTATGAAATGTCAGATAGTTGTGTCACAGTTTACACACTTATTAAAACATGTAACAGTATAAAACAGTATGCATATATGCGTTGGTATCACGGTAGACAAAGTTTGTTGCAAAGACTACAGTGTCAGCTGTTTTAATACAGAACTGTTGAACAGTAATATATATACTTGTTACGTCAATGCTGATGATGCAGTTCCTCAATGTGCATGTAGATCCTGTAATACTCATGCCTTTCTGACTTTTATTCAATCATTTTGACGGATAGATTTTGGTAGCCATAGTGATTGATGCTGATGTAATACAGCTACTGTAGGGCTTGGAAGAATAGTATAGTACATCAATTTGTTTTCTTCATTTAAGAAAATGATTTTATTTACAGCACAGTGTGATGTACAGTACCTTGCAATCAAGTCGATTATTAAAAACAAAGTCCTAATCAGCTTTAAGGTGAATACATATGACTTTCACAGTTAGGCAATAACAATTTAAGGGTGTACAGTATGCAATGGAAAGTCCTTGTTCGTTTATATAACAATAGAATGCACTTTCTTTGCATATACATTTATAAGAAAAAGGTTTCCTCTGGATAATTGCAAGGGAAATTGTAGATACTATAATTGTGTTTCAGAATGGAGGAATACATGTATGCATACTAATAATCTCCTTATTAAGGTACAAATTAACCTAAATTTTGCTGACATTAGTAAATTATAGTTTTCCATAATTTGTATAATTCCAGACTTTTTCTACTTGGTTGAAAAATAGGGAATCTTTTCTCAAATTTATTACAAACATATGTTTAAATGGTTTTGTGATGATTACAAAAGAGAAGATTACCTAGTATGATCGTAAACTTCAGTTCTTGTTTGGTACCTGAAAGTCATTGAACAAAAGTTACCTCACTAATGTTGAGATGAACTAAAGGTAATGTAAAATATTCCACACATACATGTAGGAAATCATGGGAGGACTGACACATAAAGTGAATACAGCTTTATAAGATGCAAATGCAATATATTTCTCACAACCACCCACATAAATCCCCCTGAATAACAAATGAGAATGGGAAAAGGAAATGTCAAAAGTGATGCGCTTGAAGAATATTGTGCAATGTAGAATTTTTGAAAATACTGTAAAGTACTTCTATGATAATTGTTAAATTGGTCAGAAGGCGTGTATTGTTTTTTTCTGTGCTAAACAGGCCACTTGTGTAGGAATTTTTATTATTGTATTGTTAAATGTAGACACACTTTGATGAATGAAATACTATACTTACTTTCTTTGCAGACTGCCTGTTTAAGATATGTCCATCGAACAGGTACACAGCTCAAAATCAGTTCTGGAAAGCTGCAAAGCCCACAGTGTCCAATGCTCCTGATGCGGTGCTTCTTAAGAAATTGCAGGTAAAGTGTTAAACTTTTTTATTCCTTTTTTTTGGGGGGGGGTGGGGGAGGGTGATGTATTTTGCAGGCCTGTTCCAGTCATGTTGGTCCAAATCTGCTATTTGGATGGCCTGTGTGATGCATAACAACCAAAGATAGACATGTAGTTGCCAATTAAGTTTGCCAAATAGTATTGTCTTTCTGCTGGTAGGCTGACAGTGTGGTTGTGATGCAGTATACAAATATCAGCTAAAGGTATGATTGTTTCACAAAATTTGCCTCTTTGATATCAGGAAGTGAAGCAATACTTCTCCAAAAAGAAACAATGAATGTTGTATCATCTTCAAGATGTTTGTACCCACAACAATTGGTTTTCACTCTCTTACTGCACAATATATAGGAAAATCTAGTTAGCAGCTCTGAATAATGTTATAGTGCCAAATTCTCAGTGTCACTCATGCTTTGTAATGCAGTAAATTTATCTGACTATATTTTGCAAAATGTTGCTGTGGTATGTTCAAAGACAGGGGAAGGGGCAAAGGAGGGAGCCATGGTCCCCCACCTTCCATCAGACAGCTGGGGAAAATTGATTCAGTCTGGGTTTTTTTACCGAACAGCTGGGAAGATGGAGTGTACACCCTCTTTTAATAAAGAAAAAAGTCAATAAATCAAGAGCACCACCTTTTGTTTTAGGGAATTATAGACCTTCTTTGTAATCTACTGTAAATGCCTCAGAATGCATAATTTGATGTCTAAATTTATAATTCCTCTACTTAGGAGTTAAGCTTCAAAGACTGCAGGACCACATCCTCTCCTTTGTAAACTCCCTCCTTTGCCTCCGGCCCCTCCTTACAGGTTTGGCACTTACCTAAATCGGCCAGAGGAATTTTAAAAGTTGCCTTCCCCCTCCCCTCCTGTCTCACCTTGACTGCTTGTACCATGATGTAACATAGATGTTTGGATGTATGGTGGAAATAACCCAGGCATAGAATTTCACTACTTAAAGACGAACGATAGTGATTTTCAGCATCGACGAAAAAACACGATTTTATTCAAGAGTATTCTAGTTGGTTTCCGTTTTACACATGTGAAAATTCAAGTCAATCCGATGTTGGGAAAGGCTGAAAAAAAATTCCTAAACTCGTTGATTTTTTAAACAAAAATTTGGCTTTTCGCGAAAAGCGATATGATGATCACGTGATCTGTGACGTCATTATGATGATAACAAAGTGAGCTCGGCGTAGTGTACTTCAGCTGTGTGCACTGAGTGTGTAAGTTTAGTTGCAACCTACTCTATATTGGACTCGACAAACAACCTAAACCACTAGCAAAATGC
>KN892277.1:15653-30705 GCA_000934455.1 Apostichopus parvimensis
TCCATTTTTGCGCTACTGGCAATGTAGGGCAAAATCCCCTTGCATTTAACCAATTAACAGATTAAATTTCAAGATACCATTTAACTGTAATATATACTCTGATTTTTAGAAACTACAGTACATCATGCTTTCAAGTTACTGTATGTATGTTTCGAATTTAAACAACATAGTGCAGTCAAGAAGGCATTTTAAAAGGAAAGGAACTGGTCTAGTTAAATGTTTAATTTGGTCACTGAGTAAAACTAGGCAAAACCAAACAGTTAAAAACTCCAGTGAATCCTAATCGTTAGATATTGCTTTGCGTACAGTGCAATTGACTAGATTGTACAGTAATGGATTGCAGTTTGAATATCAACTATACTGTAACCATATGGAAACACAGTGTAGGTGTAAAAGAGCCTACCTGCAAATAATTTGTTTGAGTACAGTACACATGTTAATACAAGCCTGAGCTCTGATTAATCATTAGATCAATCACTATCAGAGTCTATATAGTTGGGGTTTGTTCCAGGGAATCATCATCATCATCACCCAGACCTGCCTGAATGTCAGAGAGATAAAAGAAATAGGCAGCAGTCCGAAAAGTACTGTGTTGTTTTTAGCTGCTTCATTCTGACAGTATTAGGTCAGGTAGTTACTGTAGGTCTCAACCATTACAGATACCTTTGGGAGAATTACCGAAGAAGGTAAACTGATACCTCCCCCTTCTGATTTGTTTGCATTTCAGGTGTAAATATTTGACTTAGATGAACCCTGCTGAGATTTAAATGTCAGGGAGGCAATTTTCTGTTCTTGTACATATGTACATTATGTAGGATATGATGGGTTCCTTAATGGGGTCTCTGAAGGGAGTGTGGATTTGTGCTTTAATCTTAATGTCAAAATTCAGAACTTGATAAAAAATATGATATTGAGGGATTGTACCTTTATAAATTTCTAGTTATAAAATATACAAAAGTGTTCAGTATCAGGTGAACTATTCTTTTTACAGTGCACTGTATGTCTGATATGGTTTTACCAAAGCCTATAGCCGTACAGTAGATATATTACGTTATACCATGATGATACTATTGATGACAGTACTGTATGAGGCACTGATTGTTGTGTTAATGTTACAGTGCTGCCATGTGAATGTTAATCATTCAGTAAATTTACCAAATGGCAAGTCCATGTAAAATCTAGGAGATTTCTAACCTTTTCATACATTAGTTTGCGTACATATATTTCTGTATTCATGACCTTTCTGGGTGTAAAAACTTTAGCACACTATTTGAATCAAAATAAGTTAATTTAGCCATTTAGCCAATTTGGTGGGAAGGCAAACAGTAACCAGAAATTAATGATTATAATCATAATTGCTGATTGTACAATATATGACTACAATAGAGTTGAGAAATAGATATAGAGAACTTCCAGAAAGAACACATACTAAGGCAAGCTTAACAAAGAATTCCAAATTTCCAATGAACATGGATTTTGAAGAAGTAGAATCATTTATCGCCTATCTTTCATTGGCAAAAGGATGTACATGGCATTTGTGTTCTATAGATTTTGCAGACTGGTCAGTGTATCATGGATGGAAGGTTTTCATGCCACTTCATAACTCATCTTCGGGAGAATTTGCATTATTGTAAATCCAAGCTTTGAACAACTAGTTATAAATTGGTAAAGGTAGTCACTGGGTAGGAATTTTGCATCATACTGTTTATCTCTGGAATAAAACTGACCACGGTGTGTACTGCAAATGCAAACTTAGCGGTTATAGATTTTGTTCATTCTTAACTAAATTCTGTTTGGTGTCAAAGCACACTAGGTTTACCCAGAGCTGTTAATGCAATAACCAGGGCAAATTTTAGTGGTAGTCTGGTAGTCCAAGACGATCAAAGTTCTGTTCAGACAACCAAAATCTCCTATTGAGTTTGTCCAACGGATGACTAGTTACATCCAATTCAAATTGCATTTTAACTAGATAGGGCCTACCCCCAAACAGATCAGTTGATATCACACCTAAAGCTGGTGTTCTGTACACCATTGAACCTACACATCTCTCCTACAGTGTATGTATCAGACAGTGACATACTCTACTGGTCATTTTCATTTTGCTACATTTTTTCGGACAACGAAACTTGCTGACAACCAAAATGTAAAGCCTGTTTGTAGTAGGGAACCATAGAAAATTCTTAAAATTTGCCCTGAATTATAATTATAAATTTGGCCCTTTGCTCCAAGCTAAAGACATTCCTTAAAAACAACAGTGGGGATTTATTCAATCAAACTTTTCTCATGGCAGAATCTTCTAATTTGGGATTTAAGTGTCTGTTTTACTCTCACTTTGATGACAAGAAATTTTGTTCACCACAAAACTTAGTAGCATCTGTTCATGGTATTTGCATCATTTTGTGTACATGGTATCCTATATTTGTGCTGTCATTCATCTCTCAGCTTGTTCAAGTCTCTTGACAGTATAGAAAGTGACATCCATATTTACAACCCCTTTTAATTCATAAGAGATCTATATTACTTCTATGTTCAATTAAATTACGATGAATGCCTTACTGTACATTCATAAGTAATCTGTTCTTGAGGCGGAATAATGCATCATTTGGTTTTAAGCTTGTCAGTACATATCATTATGTTCTACCTTCATGGTGCCAGATGATTTAAACATGTCTGCAATGTTTGAACAAATATTTACTCTTCAGCATGCTTCAGAAACAGAGAAGAAACAAAATGAAGTTGAGAGCAGGAAGCTGTTAGGGACAGCTATCACCTATGGCCACGGTCATGCCATACAGGTTAGTGCTCTTTAAGTTCTTAAGTCTATGATGTCATTGCTTTTGGATTTCACCTGTCAGTCTCTACACTAATTATGCGTCACCAATGAGAAGAAGGTTATTTAATGAGGAGCACAAAAGATCAGACCAAGGGCCAGGAAAAGTGTTAGAACGCATACAGAGGCAATTCAACAGGAATGGATGAAAATCTGTTGAACATATACAGTAGTAGACCAGTCACTGATAAAGAAGCTTTGGCAAAATAGAAGATACACGAAGAATTGATGTTGAAATTGCTTTGTTTTAATGTCATTTATCCTCTCTCTTTGTGTTGATAAACGTAGGTACACAGAAGCTTGGCATCACGATAAGTTGTAACAGATAGCCAACTTTCAGCAAAATTGGACAACACAAATCAGTCATGTAGCTAGTCTAGCCCCTCCCCCACCTGCTCTCCCCCTCCTCTCCCTCCCCTCCTTCACCTGGCCTTTTCCACCAACTGCATCTGGTACGCTCAATATAAGTTTCCTTTCATTCAAAATTTTGCATATTTTCAAGACAGTTAATACTTTAGGGTTAGCGATGTGGAGTACATCAATTTAGAACTGTTCTTCTTGTTCTTCTTCTTCCTCCTCAACAGCTTCTCCACGTGAAGAGTCATAAATTCCTAACTGTAAATAAACGACTCCCAGCCTTGCTGGAGAAGAATGCAATGAGGGTTACTCTTGACACTGAGGGAAACGAAGGATCCTGGTTCTACATAAGACCTTTTTATAAACTGAGAGTTGTCGGTGACAATGTGAGTCCTCTTTAATTTTGTTGTTTGTCCCTAGTTTTCTTGTCAGCCCACCCTTCTCTCTTTTGAGTGGACATAATATTGTTCTGAAAGGTATGTCCATGTCCTGAAGGTTATATCCATAATAAAAAAGTTCATGTGGAGTCAAGAGAGGTAAAAAGTCTAAAAACCTAAAATGATACCTTTAAAAGTAAACTTTGTTTAATAAACGTCATACTTGGTTTATGTAGGTCTATCTAATAGGATGTCAAAGGTTAATGCAGGTCAGCAGAGATCCAAGTCTGAAAGCCTTGTGAACCTGACTTCTCCCAAAAAATAAAGAGTGGTTGAACTTTGATGTGTAGGTCCCCATGAGTGCAAAATATGATCATTTGAAGTCAAAAGATGTCATAATTTGAAATCAAGTGTTCAGTAATATTAAAATGATCTTACATATATTGTGGCTATCACTAGTAGCTTAATGGTTGGCTTTATGGGTTTAAGTTCACCGAGAAGTTTATCGATCCTTTGTCTTCTGGTGGTGTATTTAGATACAGAAATTACTATGGAAATAAATTACATTTAGATATTTGCTCTTCAGAGGATTATAGGTGGAATAGAATTTGTTTGTATGTGTATTAAACCTCAATTCCTTTGTTGCTTTTAACTGATGCATCAGAACCTAAGGTTTGTGTGCTCTTTTCTCCATAAGGTGTAGACTGGTTTGTGGACCTTAGCGCCATGAATTATGATCCATAACAGAATGTTACATTTCTTTGAAATGAAAATTTTTGTCAGTAGCGAAAATAGTTTTGCCCATCTAACATCATGCTTTGTTTTCTGTGACTATGTTATTGACTGTTCTGCAATGAGTCCTTCAGTATTAAATATTGAACAACAAAAAAGTTTAAAAGCAAATCCAGCTCTGTAAACATACAACATGATTGTCAATGGAATCTTATATTTTCTCAGGTCGTTGTTGGTGATAAGGTTGTGTTGGAACCAGTCGTAGCAGGACAACCACTTCATGCGAGTAACCATGATCTTGGGGACCATCCTGGATGCAAAGAGGTACAGTTCTTCTAGAACTTGTATTTTACTACTAGAAATTACACTTTATATACAACTGGGAGCATATAAGTAACTGGTATGCACTACATATTGTATTCCTAGTACATAAAATGAGCTTCTTAATGGATCAGTCTTCGTCAAACTTAGGTTTTTTGACCAATGGACATTAACTTGCAAATAAGTACATATTCAAGTTAGCTCCAATGAACATCTGGCCTGTCCTTATGTAAACTTTTTTTTTGAATATCCATTCCAAGATTAGGTCTAGCAATTTAAGCCAAAAAGATAACATGATATTAGGATACAGATACTGGATATGTGGGTTGATATTAGAGTGCCGTACAATTGAGTCACTTTGTGAATGTTTGTTGGTGCAACAAAAACTTACAAAATATAGTAACATACTGGAAGAGTGACCAGAAGTTCGTATTTGATACTCCCACTCTTTGCATTCATCCCTTGAAGCAGAATCAAGCTCTCATATCATGTTTTAAGGGTTGCGTGATTAATAAGGCAAGAGTAATAGACATATATTCAATTTTGTATCATGTAAGCTCAGTTTTATCTTATCTTATTCATCAGTATTGAGAGGGTTTATTTCATTCTTTGCCATTTTCAGATAAATGCTATTAATTTCACCACCTGTTGGAAATTATCCCTGTTCATGGACCACAAAGATAACAGTGAGGGAATCTTGAAGGGAGTAAGTATAACAATGAAAGCCACTGGCCACCTACCTCTTTTGTTGTTGATGAGTTGTATCTTTGTTATCAACATCACTGCTTCCAACGTCATTTAGGAGAGTAACATAATTTGAGGAGCTCTTGAGAGATATTGTGCCATGTACAGAGCTGTTGAATGCAATGGTATCATGCAGCATTAAGTAATGTGCAGAGTTGTTTCATAAAGTGTACCACCACACTGTTAAAATGTATTGTATATAGATTTGCTGCATGATACTGTACAGTTTAGTGTTGAGTGATAATGTACACTGTGCAGATCTATTCACTGACATTGTTTTTGTGCATTTAACTGTTGCATGGTGTTGATTTGGTGTTGAGTTGGTGGTTGGTTTTTACTACTCCTTATTAGTACACTTTAGCAATGTAATTATTAAAGACAAGATCTTTTGAAACATATTTTCACAACTAGTACAAAGAGCTGAGATATGTTACAGAGCTATACAAAACATTTAGAGATCTGTCAACAGTATATATTATACGCATAAGGACCTAGTGCTGTATCTACCGCTCTGTTTGGACCAATATGACAGCGCCCTCTGTAGAAAGGCTGACGATTTCCAGTGAATGAACTGCGTGTTGTGCAGAGCTGCTGAAGAGTGATACATTATGAACATGATGAGTTGTTAAGTCATAAATATTTCTAGTTTGCAGGTTGGTGAAAATATATTGAACAGTTAAATGATATTGCACTGTGCATTGTTGTTGAATGATAACACATCTTACTTACACTTAGCTATTATATGGAATATTCCATAGCATGCAAGGTGGTGAAAGTATATTATAATATGCACAGGGCAGTGATCCATGACATTGTCCTGTCTACAATCACAAAGATCAGTATCATATGTGTATGTATCTATGTTACAATGTACCACAATATGAATGTTAAAAGAGAAAATGATTGTAAGTAGACAATTGTCGTAAAACTGTTGCTATCAAGTGACTTTTGATGATTAAGTAGCCGATCAAATTGTAGAACTTGACACCCTTTCCTGTTTTTATCCATTCAGGGTGATGTGGTTCGTTTATTTCATGCTGAACAAGAAAAGTTTCTCACTTGCGATGAATATCGGGGCAAACGGTGTGTTTTCCTGAGGACTACTGGAAGAGCCTCTGCGACGGCTGCTACTAGTTCCAAAGCATTGTGGGAAGTTGAGGTTAGTGCAAACAAAAAGGATAAAGTTAGTCACATTAAAGTCACATTAAATCTCTGCTTCACTGTCGTTTGCAATGTATAACAAGAGAAATTTTTTTTACTACTTGTGAGGAAGTCTTTCATGTTATATAGACATTTGTTACTTGCAATGATACATGCAAATGATGAAATGGTCTGTGAGCATTTCAACTGCAGTCCCATCTTTTAAGCATTCTTGAACTTGACTTAATATGTAAAAGAACTGTAATTCAGATATTTTTTTTCACTTGTTTTCATGCACCATTTTGTAGGTGGTTCAACATGACCCTTGCCAAGGAGGAGCTGGCCATTGGAACAGTTTATTTAGATTCAAACACCTTGCCACTGAACAGTATCTAGCTGCTGAGGTAAGTATAACTGACATGTTATGTTGTATGCTAACTGGCAAATATATAATATGAAAAAAAACAAAAAAACATGGAGCATCATTCTATTTGTTCTGTGAACCAACTCAAAGGTTGCAAACACACAATTCTGTATGGAAAATTAAAACAAAACAAACTGGGCTCAGATTGGTGCTTTTAGTTGGGTACGTCAGCTTTCTCTTAACTCAAAGAGAAGATAAAGAAAGAAAAAACACATTTTATTTGGTTTGTTCCTTCAATGCAACATTTATACTTTCTTTCCAGGCGGATAATGACCCTCATAAAGATCCAAGTCGGGATAAACTTAAAGGGCCCACAGGAAGCTCAGTCTATCATTTGGTGCCAATGTCTCATGGACATGACATAGCAACAATATTTGAACTGGATGCAACAACACATCATAAGGGAAACTCATTAGTACCTACGTGAGTAACACTGCTTGTAGCGTTCCTACTCTAAATGCATAGATTATGTTCTAGAATGTGAAATTATTGATGTATACGCACATCTTAAGGACAACTCCAAAGTACCTACATGCGTAATCATGTTTGTAATTTACATGCATTGATCATTCGCGTATCCAACTATGCTAATTAGGAGATGTGCAGAAAAGCGTGCCAACCACAGACGGTCATGTGACATACTCCCCTGTAGCACGTAACTGTTATAGCACTCTTTGCATGTGTATTGTACAACAACTAATGCTAATGTCATGATCTCATAACTACCACATTCCTAGTGAAGATTGGCAACAGTGGAATCCAGCAAAGGGATACATTTTTCAAATTTTCACCACAATTTTCAATCCATTTCAAGCATTTTCTTTCAAACAATGGAACTGCCGCTGGAATGCACATAACTTAATAGCGTACATAAACGTGAGAAGCAGAGAACAGGGTTCGTTGTTTCTTTGCAACACAACTCTCCAAGCCATTTTGCACATAACAAGCGTATAACATGATTTAAAGGAGTGACCACCATACTCAGTCTAAAAGACTAAGTCAGTAGATCTACGATGACATAGACTGTTTTCTAAACTGTGAAATCATGATTAAAGGGAAAAGATACTGTAAGATAGATAACTAGATAACATGAATGTACATTTAATCTGATGTTAGGATAAATTCAGGTGCCATAGATGAAAGCCTGGCCATTTCAACATGCCTTGTAATATTCTTGCAGTGAGTGGGATGGCCAATTGGTATTAACGTCAATTGAAGCTTATACACAGTTAAAAGGATGTATGTGTAATAACTATACTATGAGTTATAATACCTGTGTATACATTGAAGGAAATGCCTGTTTGGTTGATGAACCATCACATTGAGCCGATCAATACCATGCTTTTTCTATTGGGAATGTACATTGATGTCTGGTGGCATAACAGCATTCTCCTCCCCCCAAAAAGTATCCAGCTAAAATAACACTGAATATTGGTCTTTGTGACATATATGTATATATATGTCTCCGTTCTGACATACAGGGCGTTGTAATTGTAACTAAAGCTAGCTCACACCTAAGAGCTATTGTCAGTGGTTCTTTAGTTTGTGGTAAACAATTAATTGACTGTGCATTAGAGGACATGTTTACTCATGATTTATAAAAGGAAGTATTTGACAATAAGACATCAAATCGTTTATCATTTGTTTGTTTTTTTCATAGAAATGCATACGTACGGCTCCGGCATCTTTGTACTAATACGTGGGTACATAGTACTGCCATACCAATAGACAGAAAGGAAGATAAGCCTGTGATGTTAAAAGTAAGACTTACACATCATCATTACTTAATGGAATGATGAGACATTGTTTTAGTTGTTTTAGGGGTGTACAACATTTGAACTGGGCACAGTAACTCAATATCAATACAGAGTGCTTTGTATGACTAAAACACACTATGTGTATCAGTTACACAATCTTTCTATACGAACACTGTTGGTGTATTTAGCTTTGCAATATGTGTCTATGCTCGTGTGTATCCATTTTCACAGGTTGTGGATGCCTGTAGTTTGTTTTGATTTTCATATGCTGTATTCTAGTTTGGTCTACAACTGAGCATTTCTTTACTACAAATCTACAGGTTGGTACAGCCCCAGTGCGAGAGGATAGAGAAGCTTTTGCTATCATTCCTGTGAGACCAGGGGAAGTACGAGACTTGGACTTTGCCAATGATGCGGAGAAGGTTCTAGGAGCGATGGCAGAGAAGCTAGAGAAGGGCATCATCACACACAATGAAAGAAAGTAGGTTGTCAATATTTGGTGGTCTCCATTGTGATGAACCTTAAAGAGGAATTAGGCACTTTCTGGAAGAAGGATAAAAGTTTAGTGATTGAGAGGGAGATGGTAGAGAGGGAGGAGGGGGATTGAGAAGGTTTTCTCTCTCTTTAAAAGTGACAATTTTTTCTAAAAGTATTGATATTCTGTAAAAATCTCTTCCCCTTCTCTCATACCCTCATCCTTTCGCCCCCCCCTAAATTCCGCAAGAAATTCCCCTCATGTCAAAAGAAAAAGAAGTGGGTGCAATGTTCTGGACCTAACAGCACTACAAACCTTGCAGATAATAGAACATGTGATGCAATTTAGTGTAAAGCATTTGTTTTTATACTAATCTTTGTTATAAATCCTAGCAGAATTGTGGAATGGTAGAAACATGTAACAAGATTGTCACCTGTGCAGTTATTTTATCTGATATTTTTTGTTTTTTTTCAAGGCAAACAAAGAAGCTGTTAGTGGATCTCATCTACTTTGTGACGGATCAACTGAATACCGGTTGTGATCCCCTATCTGTTTCTGTGACAACCCCAAACAGAGATCGACAAAAGCTGATGAGAGAGCAGTACATCTTGGAGAGAGTAAGCTAAAATGTTCCTCTTACTTTGAGTTATTCCTGTATACTGTTATGCTTCTCTCAATATATGGTATAGTTTCCTACACTTTATTTCATCCTATATAGCTTTTGTTAATCATCGATAGATCTTGTAAGCATTAAAACCATCCGACTTCATAAATTCTCTAGCCAGCTCCAAGTGAATCGTTAAATTTAATTTAATTTTTTATTCTTGTCTTGCTACAGATCTTTGAAATTCTTAAGGCACCTTTCAGTGACAGTCACGACGGTCCATTGCTGACTATGGAGCAACTTTCTGATCCTCGACACTCAACCTACAAAGAAGTCCTTAGGTTGTGTTACAGACTCCTTAAACTGTCTCAACAGTCCTACAGAAAGAATCAGGTAAAATTGATTGAAGTTTAATCCAGAGATAGGTTAATAGACTATTAATGATTTCCAAGTCCATGGATAGTATGAAAACATGGAATTGTTAGAGTATCTTTTCAAGGTCCATAGGAAGGAACAATTAAATATTTTGATGCCTGCGTCAATAAATTTAGTCATAATTTCTTTATGTTTACGTTCAGTGGCGGATTTGAAGTTCGAGGCAATTAAAATACATTTTAGGTTTTTGAGAGAATGACTATGAAGATTGAAATGTTCGGAAACGGGGAATTCTACTAAATTATCACAAATAGCTTTTTTGTGGTTATTACTGGGAGCCTGTTTCACCTACATAATTGCCCTCTTTGCAAAGTACACAGTAGAAAATGTATATAACATTATTAGAATCACAAGTGAGGAGAGGGGGTCTTAGACTAAAGTCAACTTTGGGAATTTGACCTCGGTGCCTGGGGTGATATGGGGGCATATTTGGGAAATATATGTAATTTCCCCCTACCCCCCCCAACTCTTCCTACCAACTTTCGTTTGTAGTGATTTTAAGGTATACCAGTCGCATTTGAAGTTTTTCGGCACTGCAGATATCTCATTTTGTGTGGGTTGTTGAGAGATAATTTGCCTTCTCATTAACCTGTCTCTGTACAATCATATTATCCTTGCTGTACTACATAGAAAGCAATCTGCTAACTTCCATGGCATTGTTCAACTCCCTGTCCCAATGTCATTCTTACCACCTAAAGCATGCAATCAAGAATTTGCTTAGGGATTCTGCAGAATACCTTTCTGAGGATATCAATGATGATGTCCATACATTTAAGTTATAAAGCATTGTGATTTAATTATTGTTTTAACAGGAGCACATAGCCAAGCAGTTTGGTTACATGCAGAAACAGATTGGATATGATGTGCTAGCAGAAGACACAATAACAGCGTTACTTCACAATAACAGAAAGCTGCTAGAGAAACATATCACCATTGCTGAAATTGAAACATTTGTCAGCCTGGTTAGAAAGAACAGAGAATGCAGGTGAGCTTTCTTTAAAAAAATTACTAAATTTCATTTGGTCATTTATGTTTTAACATTTATTCTTATCACATTGGGGAGGCATTAGCACATCAAATCTCATTGCAAATTTAAAATGAAACAATGATCCACAAGTTTTGATACATTAGGTTTGGTTACAACTATTAGTCATTATAATGTGTTTAACACTGATCGGTGGTGACAAGTTTTTTCCACCCTAACTTTCCAGCAGTTAAGTTATATGAGAATTGTTATATTTGTTGTGGCAGCAACTGCATGATAAATATCTAAAAGAAATTCACAGACTTTTATGATTTAGAAAAATGAAAATTTGGGAAGTTAGGTCAAGCTATCACAAGATTGAAGCATTATTTGTATAATTTGTGATGGTAAGATAAGCCTTAACAAGCTTTTACTTTTTTTGTTAACAGGTTTTTGGAATATCTCTCTGACTTGTGTGTTTCTAATAATGAAGCCATCCCAAGTACACAGGAATTGATTTATAACTGCATCGCCAAACCAGAGAATTCAGATATTCTGATTGGAACCAGGTAGGCAGCTCTATCCAAATATCTAGAAATAAATATTAAAATGTGTGAATTTTATGTACATGTTGATCCCTTCTCAGTAAGACTAGAATGAAGAAACCTTTCTTAGCATTTTTGGTTCTTCAGTTTATTCATTTGAGCTTGAAAGCTGTTTATTCTATCAAGAGACAATATTTGTTTCAATTTATGTAGGTTGGTGGAAAAATACATGCAAGTGGAGCAAGTTGACACTATGGATGTAGACGGGGAGATAGAACCCTCCATCAAGATCGAGAAAGAGGTGGGAGTGGAGCTCTTCTGGGAGAATGATACTAAAAACAAAGACATTCGAGACTTGGCCATGGGTGCAGAGGAAGGTGTGAAGGAAGATGCTGCCACCCTGAAATATTATCGGTAGGTCACCTTGTCTAACACAGATCAAGATTTGGTGAATGTACCAATGTTGGATTTTGCTGGATCGGCTTGGTATTGGTGAGATCAAATGATATACATGCATATTTATTCTATAAAATTAGGTCTAACCGTAAGGCTGGGCTGAAATTTGTTTGAGGGTGAATGGGGGATGGGGTGTACCCTCCCCCTCCCCTCCCTCAATCCCCTCTGGATTTGTGTCTGGTGTATTAGATTGTATGGATATATATTGTATCAAGATATAATTGTTCAAGTTTTTTTATACTATATTACTATACTATTATATATTAAAATCTAAGCTGGGCGATATATTTATTGCAGGTATCTTAGTAAACTCAAAGGCATTCATCATATCTGTAAACAATTAGGTTGTTTCTTGTTGCATGATTGTTTCATGCTCACTGATTTACTAATAATTTGTCAATCTCCCACACACAGGTACCAGCTGGATCTGTATTCTCAAATGTGCCTTGATCGTCAGTACCTTGCCATCAACCACATATCTCCGTACCTTAAAATTGAAATCATTCTCAAGTGCATGTCAGATGACAGCTTACCCTACGACCTGAGGGCATCATTTACCCGTCTCATGCTGCATATGCATGTGGATCGTGACCCCCAAGAGCAGGTAACACGGGTACGTTACGCAAGACTCTGGTCAGAAATTCCTCCAGTCATCACTATTGACGAGTAAGTCCTCTCTTGTGAAGGAGTAAATTTCTTTTTCGTTCATGATTGACATGTACCACAGATCGTGTAAGTTCTCTTCTGTAGGAAATTTCGTTTGCAATTATCAGTGTTACTCTCATTCCCATGTCGTGCAAAAATCTCCATGAAAATATTACATAACTGAATAATACTTGTCATTACTTTCTCAGTTAACAATTGACAAAGACTGCATTTTTCTTAAAGCTGCATTTTGTGTTGAATTTTGTACCATTATCGTCCAACTAACAGTTCAAAGGGGCTACTCTTCCTCCTTGAATACCACTGAAAGATGTTCTGACTCATGACCCCACCCCCTCCCTCTAATTCTCCAACCTGTGTCAGGATCCCAAATAAGTAACGGTCCTACACTGACAAGAAATAAGAACATACTTGAGCCAACTTTATTCTCTGGGGTAATCTGTTACTACAAACATCATGACCAAAGTCATTTACGTAATCACCGATTGGGTTGAATGTTACACAGGTTGTCGTTTGTTAAAAATATTTTATAACGCTGAATGCATTATTGAATCAGTATTGTATTGTATGAACTGATCCTCAGAGTTGCCATGGCAATGTTAGATATTAATCGATCGGGTTTTGTCTGATTTCACATTTCAGTTACGACAGACAGAACCACACCGAGAGCTCAAGGCAAGATGGTTCGACAGAAAGCCAGTTCGACTCGACCATTAAATTTGTAGAGGATTACTTGAAGCATGTGGTCTCAGTGTCGTGGTCATTCTCTGATCCGAAGCAAAACAAGCTAACATACGAGGTAACAGATGCATCATGCCTACTATGAAAATTGTTCAACAATAAGAGGTTTCATCCAGGTTGTCTACTTGAATGGGGATGGGAGGGTGGGAGGGGGGGGGGAGAAGTGTGGTGTTGTGAGGTAAATAAAACTTGGAAATCAAGAAAAAAGTGACATACACTTGGGTCTGAAATTTGTCCTTGGGAAGGGGCTTAATGGGATCGGATGGAGGGAACACACAAAATATTATAAAGTGTGTCTTTAATATTGCAGGTCAGAGCTGGATGATATACAAAAGTATACAAAGTCACATACTTTATAATGTATATTGGTTTCATCTCCTATAGGTGGTCAATCTTGCCAAGTATTTGATTGATTTTGGCTTCTACCAGTTCATGGATCTTCTGAGCCTTACCAAGAACCTTCTGTCGATATTGGACTGCACTCCAGCCACTGGCTTACCCCTTGGCAGATTGGACCCAAAGGTTGATATTGGTAAGAACTTCAGGAAAGTATCAAGCTAGTTGAAATAAAATAGCTTAAAAGAGATGCTGCGTGTGACGTTGCGAGAATCAGAATGTGAGACACAATTTCATAGTCTAGCAGACTATGTGATGCAATTTCATAATCCAACAGAATGTGAGATATCTCCTAGTATAGCAGAATGTAAGACACAATTTCACAATCCAGCAGAATGTAAGACAATCTCGTAGTCTAGCAGAATATATAATGCAATTTCATAATTCAACAGAATGTGAGATATCTCTTAGTTTAGCAGAATGTAAGACACAATTTCACAATCCAACAGAATGCGAGACACAATCTCGTAGTTTTGCAGAATATATGATGCAATTTCATAATCCAATAGTATGTGAGATATCTCTTAGTATAGCACAATGTAAGACACAATTTCACAATCCAGCAGAATGCGAGACTCAATCTCATAGTCTAACAGACTATATGATGCAATTTTAATAATTCAACAGAATGTGCGATGGAATCTCATAGTTATAGCAGAAACAATCCAGCAGAATGGGAGATGCAATATGCTAGTCTAGCACAATGTAAGACACAATTTCATAATCCAGCAAAATGTGAGAATAAGTTCATAGTCGAGTAGAGTGTAAGACCAAATTATAATATTCTAACATATGAGACCAAACCAGCAGAATGTGAAAAAGAATCTTTTAGTCCTGCAGATATTATTCTTTCCAAAAATTATTCATTTAAAAACATTTCTATAATAAATTTTTGTAAGGCTTGCAAAAGGAAAAGTGGTTACAATTTTCCCACAAAGATGTAGCTCATTAAGGACTAATAGCCAATGCTGCTTAAAATAATAATATATGATACTGGCAAGAACAGTTTCACATAATTTATTTTGACGGCATACAATAGGAGGGTAGTTTATAGTACGTACTAGTTTAAAAATACACTTTTCCAACATTGT